>JARHVA010000655.1:1195000-1445000 GCA_037957365.1 Torreya grandis | reverse complement strand
TAATCCATAAAAATATACTTGTTCTACAAATATTCAACAAGATTAATGCTCCATAAAACTTGGCAATACACACCAAAGAGGCTCTACAAAGATTACAAACAAATCTCATACTCTTCACCACCTCTAGCCTACAAATGTTATGGATCAAAATCCATTTATATAAATACAAAATGAAGAATAAGAGATAGAAAACTTAAATGAATCAAAAAAAATTTCCATCCTCCATTTGGAGGGACTATTGATCAATAACAAAAGCTGATCCACTCAAATTTTTCCCCACTCCACATGGGTGGTCCAACAAAAAATTAATATTTGTCCCCCACTTTCGCAAGAGTCCAACAAAGGTAAAGGATCTCCTTTTTTTGAAAAGATATCACTTCATAATTATGGATCCCCTACTATAAATTCATCCCATACCCATCCTTATCAAACATAAATAAGTGACCCCATGTGATTTGAAGGATAATGGTACCCCATGCTACCTAGTCATCATGAATAATGTCAGCATGAATAATGTTAGCATGAACAGTGATTTTTTTCTCCACATCATTATTCTCTAGTTGAAAACAACTCAAATCCTATGAGATGATTTGATTATTCTCTAAAAATTATAGGCACACATAAACATGAACACACAAACACACCACTTTATTTTTGGTTGATTCAAGATTGAATGAACCCTTGGATGCTACCGTATTACACACCCAAGGTTTTATAATATGAACTCCTCTTCACATGGATGGGGTAAGTAGTAGAACCACTCTTTTAGTCACAAAGTATAATGACCATGACATCCCCTTACAAAAAACCAAGTAACATAGATGTTTATTCTCCTTCTACACTTTTAGCTCATACTAGTTTTCCTCCTCTACTCTCCTCTCCTCTCCTCCTCCTCTCTCTCCTTGTGGGATTAGACCCATTATAACTTATCCTCTTCTACCAAAGCCTTATCCATGTCTTAATACATTCAATTTTGGTTTGAAACTCACTCTCATCCATATACCACCACCAAGATTCTCTATCATGCATCTCACTCTTTCATTTGGGTTCAAACCCACCATTATCTATCCACCTCCACCTAGGATTTCTTCACACATTTTACAACCAACTATTATATTCTAGATAACATCACAAACCACCATGTTATACCTATTTTTGACACCCCTCTCTTTTTTCTAAAAAAATTAATGTACTTAGACATTCTGTTATAATGATGACTTATGTGACAAAATCTAAAACTGCTAATTGGGGGTTGACTCATTTGTGATCATTTAAATATTCATATTATATGTGCATAAATAAATATTAATAAATTATACATTGAATATTTATTCATATTGATGTTAATAAAGTGGTTGATAGCATTAATATCAAATTAAGTACAAAATGTTTTAGTCTTAGAATGTTTTTCTTCTTTCTAGTTGTTCATAGTTCAATTGGAATCCTCTTCAAATTTGACCATTATGAATAGTGATAGTTGTGCAATGTCAACATTACATTTCAATTGAAAAAAATAAATTTTCATTTGATTTGAAATGAGGAAGAAGGGAACAAGGTAATGCATATTATTTCTTATCTTGATTACACTTATGTCTTTGGATAATCAGATTATTATATAATGAGTTTAAATTGTGAGATATTTCATGCATGCATGGATCATTATAATAAATTATAATAAGTTGTTCATAACTTATATATTGTCTTAAAAAAATTTAGCATATATTTATATAGGTTTATTTATTATCCTCTTTGAAACTATTTTGCAAGTAAGGCTATATATTGAAGGACCTAAGGTTGGTTCTAAGTTTTACATTAATTTTCAAACTTAAGTTTAAATTAATAAACATGACTTAGGTCATGAAACATTATATTATTACACAAATCCTTGGTGTACCCTTTGGGGAATTTATAAGGTGGTAGAGTATGTAATGTGGTAAGTTCAAGATTCAAATCATAGTTTGTGCATTGAGTTTGAAGTAAACCCATTAAAATTTATGAATATTCGTTGGTGGATACACCATGGAAAGTTGAAGTGTTGAGGTAAATAATCTTAAGGATATATCTTTGATATATATGGATATGATATAATTATAAATTAATAAAAATTTAATGCATTATGTACTACCTTGATCAAGGCATTTGGCAGTCATTTTGGTGGATACCTAGTTACTAGTTAAAATGGATTAAAGAATGCTTATTTTGGCCAAGTTTGTTATGTTTTTAGCAGGATGAAAAACCAATTACAATCATACACATCATGGGGATAGTTAATATATGATTGATATAATATAAAATTGTAGTTTTCATTTGTTCATTTGTCATTTCTAAAGTTTACTGTGGAAGAAAAAATCTACTAATTAAAATATTATTTACAAGGAGGATACAAAAGGAATGAAGAGGATAATAAAACATGTGTTTGTTGAAAGTTTATGTGGAATGGTATGATCTGATCTTAGGTTTGAGTTTAAAAATATTTTTTCATGAATAATTTTCATTCTTAAATCCTATTGAAATATTTATGATAGCTTAGAAAGGTTAATGGCTCAGTTTGTTATTTTGAGATCATATTGTGGATTCAAATCTATTGAGATTTCTATTGGTCATTTCTTGGACATAAATGGAATTAATGCCACCTATTGGTATTATTATTAATCATGTTATTTTATATGTAGATCCTTAATTTATTTTTACTTCCATTCTTTTTGTCTTGTTATTATGAGCATCTTTTTTTCAAAAGAGCTTACATGGAAAATTATTGAAAGAATAAGTCTTTTTAATAAGTTCATTACACATGAAATATTTTATTTCTTTTGTTAAGTATTATTTTCGTGGAAGTATTGGCTAGAAGCAATTAAAAATGAGATTTTGACTTGCATAGATAATTAAATGCATTTTTAAGAACATTTTTGGAATGGATTTATGTATTGATAATGTCTACAGTGTATTTGAATAAGTCAAGGCTTGTTAACATGTGGAGTTTAAGTATACATTTGGTTATTGGCATAATTTATTTCTTAATCAGTGGGAATTGGTTGTTTTCAGACATGCATGGATTTATTTAAACAAAAAAAAATTCTTTTAATTTTTTTTTTCTTATTGGTATTTAATAGTGAATATAGCTTGCATGGAGTCAATAAAATGGAGATAGAATGATGGTTACATTCTAAGATCAAGTGATCAAAATTCCTTTCACCATGAAAAAACTATATTTGGTGCACTTATTTAATTTTTTGTTGTGTTAACTTTGACAGACAAATGACCATCAAAGCAGACCAAAAAAAACATAGTTTGATGGTTATTTAAATATCAAAATTAACCAAGTCAAAAAACTTGCTAAAGTGGTTTTTTGGAACAAAATAAAAGTTGTTTTGTAATCATTATTCTTTCATCTTTCATATCCTTTAGTTTTAAAAATTATTTGAAGAACAGAGTGATAAAAAATTCATAAAAGGCATAATGGTACCATATAGAATACCGTGTTTCAATATTTTTGTGAAAAACATGATTGTGTGGTAGTCATCAATTCATTTGATGCATGGATAATTTTTTAGGTAGTTTTGAAAGTCAATAAAAGATATTGATATATGTATGAAAATCCACTAGTCACAAGCAATTTTAGGATAAATGAGCAGTTGATATATAATGTTGTGAGTAGTTTACGTTATTCAATATAATGTGTTTTGAGTGATATTTCAAATTGTTTAATATAAATGCAAAACTTAATAGAACCATTGATAGAATACTTGTTAGTTGGTAATAAGTATGATTGGTTTTGAGCAGTTGATTTCATCATTACATAATAGTATCATATTTAATGATAATTACGTAGAATATTTCATGTTATTCACTTAATTTATGGTTAAATACTTGTGGTTTTTATGTTAGGAGTATTTAAATTATTTAACAGTTAGCATGCATTAGTATTATTATACATAATAGGATTTTTATTTAAATTTTTGTAAATAAGTCGAGGGCTTCCCACCCATTACAATTATATTTGGCCTATAATTATTTAAGTTTCATCTTATGACTTTATTAAAGTATTTAACTTAAAATTAAGTTATAGCATTTAAATAATTAAGTTTTAAGAGTCAATTAAATTTAATAAATAACTAACTAGAGTTAGTTATAACTTATTTCTCAACTACCTCTAGAAGAGACTATTTTATAAGGAGAACAAAGTTACATTCAAAGGGAGGAACAATATAGGTATTCTGAAGACTCTAATTTATTTCAAAGTTATTCATATTCCTCTTTTTCTATGTGAAATATTTGAGTTGATATAGCTTTTATAGATAAACCAATAATACATTCTATGATGGTTAAGTAACCTACTCAATAGTGCAGGTATATCCATGTTTACTGTTTAGTATATAAATCAATTATCTGAAAGTGATTAGTCTAATATCTTATGATGATTGTAGAAAATAAGTCATATGTACATAATTATAAGTATTTAGCTTGAATAATAATGATTACATTGCCATGTGTGACACTTTTTTGATCTTTTCAAATTATAACAATTGTCTTTTCTAAGATATTTTGTACATGAAAGTTGTTTCTCAATAAATCTTATTCCATTTTTTGCTAAGATGATTCTTGTTTCAAGACTCAAATTTTACTGTCATATTTATTTTTCTTTTATTTTCTTAAATTTAGTATTTTCAATACATTTGCTTATCTTTTATATTTAGATTGTTGAGCTCATTTATTTATTTTTTAGATTTAGTTTCTTTGAAATTTAATAGTTTGCTTATATGTTTTATTCCTATTATATCTATAGATTTATAACTTTATTAAAATCTAACTTACTAACTAGAGTCTTAATTCTTAATTAGTTTTAACTTTTTAGTTACATTTAGTTTATTCTTTTCCATTTAGGGTTTTGTCTTCTTTTCTTAGTTTTTATAGTATTATTTCATCTTTGTGGTATGAACATGCATGTTGGATATATCTTTTCAACAATCTGAGTTTTATTTATTTTAATAGATTTCCTAATTCATAAGCTCTTCTCTGTTAGATAGGTTAGATAACAATTAGAAATAAAATTTAAGATTGGTTAAATAATACAATAAAATAATGATTAACTTTTTAGATCATAGCATTATTCTATTTCTTCTTGACATGGTCCATATAATGTTGTGGTTGATCTATTTTATAATGTTTTAAGATTGATTTAGATTTATTATTAAACATATTAATCCCCATGACTTTAAAAAACTCTTCTACACGTATTTGGAATCAATTCTAATTCCTTAGACCTTTACTATTATACTGGTATGATTCCAACTTAATCTTCATGATAGGCAACATGGTTGATTTATTGACATGACATTTTTCACCATCAATAAATTTTATGAATCCACTAGGGAATTTTAAATCAATTTTATTCCTTAATTCATTTATGTCTTCAATGATTCACACTACCATAATTAGTTGCCAGTTTTTAGTTCATAGTTTTATTAGTTGGTAACCTAGATTTTGATTCTAGTTTAGTAATTTTTTCTTACTCAGTTATGGAAAATATGGATGATCTCACTCAAAAATGGATTTACATAAAAATCTTAATCAAAATTCAAGTAGACCAAAGTCTAATAGCCTATTTTATGCTTTCTTCGGAAGAAAATGAATTCATAAGGGAATATTTATTGCATTTTTTTTAAATTAAATGAAATCCTTGTTTCTTTTAGACCAAGTGATGAACTATTATTCCTTTGTTGGAAAAATAATATACCAAATAATTAAACTAAAATTATTCAAAAAATTGGTATTATTGACTTTAGCTCAGCCTTAAGATTTAACTACATTCAAAGACAAAATCAAAATTTTATTACGATTTGCTTTATCGATCATTATATGTTCAAATGTAAAATATTCTCTGCTTTAATTTTATATTTTGAGCATAAATTTTTTAAAGAATTTTATATTTTTTTCTATGATCAAATCATGTCAATGGAATCTGAAAATATTTCTCAAGATTTAGCATAAATTTTAGATTCTTCATGAGAATGTTATGATTTAGAACAAAATATTGTTTTTCATCATAATCTAAATTAGATCTATTTGATTCATCTAATATACTTGATCAATCATCTAATAATGTCATTTATCTTAATTTAATTTATTTTTTAATGACAATATTTTATCAAATGAGACTATTCTTGTTAATGGAGAAGATGATGATATTTTTTATAGTTTTGAATTGCAAATTCTTGATTTAGATATGGAAATTTGTTTGGAGTCAAAATCTTGTTGCCTTACCAATAGAAACAATTCATCTCCTTGTAATTTTATTACTGTTTACAATAATATTATATCTAATTTGGATTCCTCTGATAACTATCCTATTGTTTTTAATTAAAAAGGCTACACTCAAGATGAAAATTTTGATATCTTTGATGTTATATTTAGTGTTATAATAATATAAATAATTTTGAAAGCATTGATGTTGTAGATACTGAGATGAGCAATCAATTAATAGAAATAAAATATGAAAAGTTTGATATTATTGATTATATAAATCATGATGTAGCACTAACAAATGAGTTTGACACATTTCATTATTATTATTTATCTAAATCAAAAGACTTGATGAATAATGTTGACTACGAATTCTATGAATTTTATGATCCTCTAGAGTTTGAAATAATAATTTCTATTAAATGTGTAAAATCAAAAAATATTCCAAATTATTTAGATATGCCTGAAAAATAAATCAATTGCATGATCTAGTTTCTTTCTATCCTAACCTCAAAAAAATTATTCTCTTTTGGAATCAGATGGATAATCTTTCATATACGTTAGAAGGCCAAGAAATAGTTTAAACCACGTATAGTCATATTTCAATTCTAGTTATTCAAGGTTATATGATATGTCTATCATATTGTCTTATTACTTTTAAGGCTTATAGTTTGATGTATGATGAATTTATTCATGATTTAAGCAATAATTTACATTATGATGGTATTAAATTAAATCACATAACTTTTATTCAATTGTTATTTTTATGGATCAAACCTTATTTATTTACTTTTTCTATGTTTTAGTATTGGTTTATCCTTCATCTTGTCTCACAATGGAATGTTTTTGATATTGATTAGTTGTTTTAGTTCTCCTTATTTTGTATATATTTTATTGTTTTGATTTTATTTCCTTTTTAATTTACTATTTTATTTTTGGTCTGTCATCTATCTTTTCTATTTTATTTGGTTTAGATCAACTCTTGGTAACATTGGCTGAAGCATTCATTATTCTGAAGGAAGAGTATAACAAAAGTTGTCATATCACTTAAATTATATCAATTATGTTAAGATATTTTACATGATAAAATTTAGATTATTTATGAATAAGCATGAACTGGTTACAAATGAGTTTTAAGCATTAATAATTTTTAGAATTTATACTTGAGGCTATTGTATTTGATTATATATCTAGCATGAATTCTATTGTCTATTCTATTCATTTATCTATGCCGAATTAGCCAAATAGTTCATCCCTTAACATGTTTATCATCATTAAAGGGGTTCATGTGTAGCTACTTGAGAAATTATTGAATCTATATCACACCCTCAAGTGATTTATCTTTTAATAGGTAATTTATTATTGTTACTCATTTTTATTGGTGAAACTGGCTAGCAAGATTGCAAGTATTATGCCTATTTTTGACACCCCTTTCTTTTTTTGAAATTTTGAATGTACTTATACATTATGCTATAATAATGACTTATGTCATGAAATCTAAAACTACTAGTTGGGGGTTGACTCATTTGTGTTCATTTAAATGTTCATCTTTTCTATGTAAAAATAATTATTAATAAATGATAAGTTGAATAATTATTGCTCTTGATGTTAATAAAGTGGTTGATAACATGAATATCAAATTAAGTACAATTTTTTTTAGTCTTAGAATATTTTTATTCTTTCCAGTTGTTCATAGTTTGGTTGGCATCCTCTTCAAAATTGACCATTATGAACAGTGATAGTTATGTAGTGTCAATATTCCATTTCAATTATAGACAATAAATTTATAATTGATTTGAAACAAGGAAAAAGGAACAAGGTAATGCATATTATTACTTATCTTGATTACACTTATGTTTTCGGATAATCTAATTATTGTACAATGAGTTTGAATTATGAGATATTTCATGCATGCATGAATCATTAGCATAAATTCCAATACATTGTTCATAACTTGTATATTGTGTTAAATAACCTTAGCACATATTTATAGAGGCTCATTGATTATCTTGTTTGTAAAGAGTTTACAATTAATGGTATATATTGAAGGACCTAAGGTTGGTTCTAAGTTTTTGCATTACTCTTCAAACCTAAGTTTAAATTAGTAAACATGACTTAGGTCATGGAACATTATATTATTACACCAATTATTGATTGTAACTTTTGGGTATTTGGATGGTGGAAGAGTACATAATGTGGTAAGTTCAAGATTCAAATCGTGGTTTGTGCATTGAGTTCAAAGTAAACCAATTGACATTTATGAATATCCATTGGTGGACACACCATGGCAAGTTGAATTTTGGAGGTAAATAAGATCAAGGTTTTATGTTTGATATTTATGGATACAATATACTTTTAAATTAATAAAATTTTAATGCATGATGTAGTTCTTCGATAAAGGGTTTTGGCAGTCATTTTCATGGATAACTAATTTTTAGTTAAAATGGATTAAACAATGTTTATTATGGCTAAGTTTATTATGTTTTCAACATGATGAATAACCAATTATAATCATACCCATCATGAGGATAGTTAATAGGTGGTTGTTAAAATATAAAATGATGGTTTTCATTTTTTTTATTTGTCATTTTTAAAGCTTACTATGGAAGCAAAGCTCTACCAATTGAAAGATTGTTGTTGAGGAGGATAGGAGAGGAATGAAGAGGATAAAGAAACAAGTATTTTTTGAAATTTTAAGTGACAAGGTATGATATGATCTTAGGTTTGAGTTTCAAAATATTTTTCCATGAACAATTTCCATTCTTAAAGCTTGCTGAAATATTTATAGTGGCTTATAAAGATTAATGTCTCGATTTGATATTTTGAGATCATATTATGTATTTAGATTTGTTGAGTTTTCGTTTGGTCATTTATCAGATATAAATGGAATCAATGCCATTCATTGGTAATAGTATTAATCATTTTAATTTATATGAAGAGACTTCATTTCTTTTTTACACCATTCTTTTTGTCTTATTATTACGAGCATCTATTTTTTTTCAAAAGAGCTTGCATGGTAAATTTATGAAAGAATAGGTCTTTTTAATAAGTTGATTCTGCATGCAAGATATTATTTCTTGTGTTGAGTATTATTTTCATGGATGTATTGGCTAGAAATAATGAAAAATGAGATAATGATTTGCATGGATAATGACATGCATTTGTATGAACATTTTTGAGTGGATTTATGTATTGACAATGTATACAATTAATTTAAATATGTTAGGGCTTGTTATCACATGGATTTTTTGAATACATTTGGTTATTGGCATGATTTATTTATAAATAAGTGGGGATTGGCTGTTTTTCAGTCGTGCATGGATTTTTATGAAAAAATTTATGCTCTTTTGAAAAAATGTTTCTTCTTGGTATTTCGTAATGAGCATAACTTGCATGTAGTCAATAAAATGGAGATATAATGATGGTTGCATTCTGATATTGCATGTGATCAAAATTCCTTTCAATGTTCAAAATTTTTATTTTTTGCACCTATTGAAATTTTTGTTGTGATAAATTTAATGGCTAAATGATGTCATAGAAGACTAGAAATAACATAGTTTGATGGTAATTTAAACATCAAAGTTAACCAAGTTGGAAAACCTACTAAAGTGGTTTTTAGAACAAAAAATGTTATTTTTTAAGCATACTTATTTCATCTTTCAAATACTTTAATTTTAAAATTTATTTGAAGAATGGATTGATATAAAATTCATAAAGGCATGGTTGTACCATATAGAATAATGAGTTTCAATATTTTTATGGAAAACATGAATGTGTGGCAGTCGTGGATTATTTTGATGCATGGATAATTTTTTAGATATTTTTAAAAGGCAGTGAAAGATATTGATATATGTATGGAAATTCATTAGTCACAAATAGATTTGTGATAAATAAGTAGTTGACATATAGTATTGTTAGTAATTTATGTTATTTAGTACAATGTGTTTTGAGTGATATTTCAAATTATTTAATATATGTGCAAAAATTAATGGAATCATTGATGGAATACTTTTTAGTCGATAATCAATATGATTGGCTTTGAGCTATTGGTTTCATCATTACATAGAGTATCATATTTGATGATAAATATGTAGAATATTTCATGTCATTCACTTAATGTATGGATAAATGCTTATTCTTATGATGTTAGGAGTATTGAAATTACTTAATTATTAGAATTTATTAATATTCTTACATATAGTAGGATTTTTATTTAAATGATTACAAATGAGTTAATCTTCCACCCACCCTCACCCCCCTCACCCCACGTTAGAGTTATATTTGGTCTATAATTATTTAAGTTTGATCTTAAGACTTTATTAAAGTTTTCAACTTAAAGATAAATTATAACATTTAACCAATTGATTTTTAAGAGTCAATTAAAATTAACAAATAACTAACTAAAGTTAGTTATAGCTTATTTCTCAACTACCTTTAGACAAGACTACTTTATAAGGAGATCAAAGTTACATTTCAAAGGGAGTAATAATATAGGTATTCTGAAGACTCTTCAATATTTCAAATTTATTCATCTCCCTCTTTTTCTATTTAACATCTCTAAGATGATACAAATTTTATAAATAGACAAATAATACATTCTCTGACAATTAATTAACCTTCTCAATCAATGTATGTATATCTAAGTTTACTATTCACTTTATAAATTGATTATTTGAAAGAAATTAAGTATAATATCTTATGATGATTATAGAATTCAAAGTACTTATCTTGAATAATAATGATTATATTACCATGTATGACACTTCCTTGATCTTTTAAAACTATAGAAATTGTCTTTTCAAAGATATTTTGTACATGAAAGTTGTTTCTTAATAAATTTTATTTCATTTTCTACTAAGATGACTCTTATTTCGAGAATTGCATTTTGTTATTTGGTATTTATATTTTATTTTATTTTATTTTCTTAGATTTAATATTTTTAGTAGATTTGTTTAGATTATAGATTTAGATTGTTAGTCAATTTGTTTAGTTCATTTATTTATTTTTCTGATTTAGTTTATTTGACATTTAATAGTTTGCTTATATGTTTTATTTTTGTTATAGCTATAGATTTATGAATTTGTTAACATCTTACTTAATAACTAGAATCTTAATTTTTAATTAGTTTTAAATTTTTATTTAGCTTTAGTTTCTTTTTTTCCATTTAGACATTTGTCTAATTTTATTGGTTGTTGTAGGTTTCTTTCATATTTGTGGTATGAACATGTATGTTGGATATATCTTTTTAATAATTTGAGTTTTATGTCATTCTAGGGATTGCCTAATCCATAGGCTCTTCTATGTCAAATAGGCCAAATAATATTATAAATCAGATTTATGATTGATTAAATAGTAAAATAAAACATTGAATAACTTATTAGATTAGGGCATTGTTTTATTTATTTTTGACATGGTTGATATGATGCTATGGTTGATCAAATTTTTAATGTTTTTAAGCTTGATTTAGATTTATTATTGAAAATATTAATCCCCAAAACTTCAAAAAACACTTATACACATCTTTGGAATCAATTTTAATTCTTTTGACCCTTACTATTAGACCAATACGGTTCTAACTTAACCTTCATGATAGGAGAAAGGGTTGATTCATTGACTTGATGTTTTTCACCATTAGCACACCATTTTTAAACGATCTCTCATGGTTGAAATCTCATCATTAACTTACACTATGGCTCCCATACAAATTATCCACTCCTCTATAGATGGACTTATATTAAGGAAAATAAAAATCCCCTCAAAAATTACTTCATCATGCTCCAAAGGCATGTTGTTTAGATCATCTCCTTTGTTAGCATGTTTCTCATCTTTTCCACTCTCATAATGGACTCTTAACAACTCCATATCAGCAACCTCTAATGTTATAATATCCTCATCTATACCTTTGTTTTTATCCCTTCCACATGGTTGAAACTCCCCTAAAATCTCCTCTTGTGCACTTGCTTTCATAACCTCTTCATCTATTACTTATTCCAAAGAAGATTGCAACTCTATATAGATTCTTTCATCACACACCTAAAATCTTCATGGCTACAATCTTCCTCCACATTTAACTCTACATATATTTAATTTGCATGCACTTGCTTGCATAACCTTTTCATTTATTACTTCTTCCAAAGAATATTGAAAATGTATATGTATGCCTTAATCACTCACCTGAAGATCTTCATGTATACAATATTCCTCCACATTTAACTCTACATAGTTGTAATGTTCAATCACATCAATTATTTCACTCATGGAAACATTTATCAAGCCTTGGTTGTCTTCAACTTCACTACCATCCAATTGAAAGTTGGAAACCTCATTACCATCACAAACCAAATTAAAATTAAAATTTTACCACTCATATGGATATATAAACTCTTTCCCAACATTACATAATGGGTCTCCTTCATCTTCTTTAACAACAATCACATTTACATCCTCCTTCATGAGGACTCCTTCTCCTGTGGACTATTCATAACCTTATTCCTCCCTACTTATTTTAAAATCAGATTTGGGTTCTTCACATGAGAACCTCACTCCCTTGTTTTTCTCCATGACAAACTTATTCTCCGTTGTATCTAGTTCTCTCTTCAAGAAATCCACATTTTATTGTAGGGAATCTAATATCTCCCACATATCTTCTTCTTCTTATTTAGTTTCAAACTATTCAATTTTTTCATCCACCATCATCTTCAATTATTATTGGATTTTGTTCAACATATTCTCCAAGTGTTCATTTTGTGGTGCTCCTCCATTATTCTTTACCATATATTCACAACTTGTAAATAAAAATGAACTCACTCTGACACCTTCTACCCAACACTCTCTCTTTTTGGAATATGCCTCCTCTTGTTTTATACCCATAATAATGTGGAAAAAAATATTGTAATTATTTTTTACCCACAACAATGTGGAAAAAAATAACTCTCCTCTCAACAAGATTTTCTTGACATCTTTTACCCAATGCTCTCCTTTCTTGGAAGATGCCTCCTCTTATTTTCTATCCACAATAGTGTGTAAAATAAGGTAGTAGGATTCAAACTTACTTTGATACCAAATGGTGTGTCCAAAATTTCATATCCTTATCACACAATGGATCTCTAATACCAAATGATGAGTTAAAAAATACTTAGATCTTACAAACACATCTCTTTACAAAAAAACACAACCACTTATATTAATTTCAACAATCCATAATAATAGACTTATTATACAAAACTTCAACAAGATTAACACTCCAAATTTTTTGTAAATAAACACCAAGGAGGCTCGAAAAAGCTTAAAAACAAAACTCATACTCTTCACCACCTCTAGCCTACAAATGTTATGGATCACAATCCATTTATAGAAATACAAAATTAAGAACAAGAGAGATAAAATGCAAAATAAGCCAAAAAATTCACCATCCTCCACTTGAAGGGAATATTTCTCAAAAGGAAAAGGTTCGCCACTCAAATTACACCCCACTAAAAATGGGTGGTCCATCAGAAAAGTAATATTTGTCCCCTACTTTCATAAGAGTCTAGAAAAGGTAAAGTAACTTCATTTTTTTTAAGCAGAGCACTTCATAATTATGGAACCCCCACTATAAATTCATCCCATAACTATCATTATCAAAAAAGGTAAGTGACCCCATGTGATGTGAATGATAATGGCACCCCATTCCACCTAGTTGCATGAACAATGTTTATGAACTTCATCAATGAATCATGTTAGCATGAATAGTGTCAACATAAATATTGACTTTTATTTCTCCACATCAATATATGACTTAGATGGATAGTGTATATTAATTTTTTTATTGGTTTTCGGTTTATAATAGCACATATTAATCCTTTTTAACTTTTTATTATGTTATAAAAATGTAATGAAGAAATGTATGGATGGATGGTTAGTTAGATAACTACCTTGTGTTTATTTTTATCTTGTAATATAACTCTAATATGAATAATATTTGAGTAACCTAATTTTTAATATATCATAAAATAATAATCACCAATGATATGAAACAACCATGATTAGTATTTATGTTGTACACATAAGGACATGAAATATTTATTTGTGAAAAAAACTACCTCATGATATGGAAAATCATAATCACACTAAAATTTAATGAACAAAATAATATTGACTTAACAAATGTGCATAAATAATTGAAAATAGGATAAATATCAAAGTTGTGTCATATAGAATGAATCATGGTATGTGAATTCATAATAACAGTATATTTTAATACATAAAATGACTTTGATCTGAAACAAAAATAATAAAAGAGACAATAAACAATTGAAAATAAGATGAAAGCAAACTGAGAGAAAAGCTCACATAAAAAATAAGTAAAATAAAAAATAAAACAAGTATATGACAAGACACATAAGATTTAATCAAATACTAATCACACAATTAAAAACTAAAACTTAAATCAAACAACACCTAAAATAAAGCAAATGACTATGTAAACATCTTAGGCTAGGGTTAAGACCTTTGGTAGCCAATAGAGAACCAAAGGGGTTTGGAATTGAATTAGAAAAATTAAATTCATAAGATAGATGTGAAAATATTAAAAATATTCTTGGGGGAATGAGATGATGGGGATGATGATGGTTGAGTTAACCCTAGAGACCCCATGTCTCTAAGCGCTACCTACATAATCCACCTTAGACAAAGTCTATATTGGGACATCAAGTTAGATTTTAATTTTATCCCAATATAGGAAGTGATGATAAAATGGGTCTATTGATGAGGGTTTTATGTACATGAATAGATGCACAATTTACCTCACAAAAATATGAGTGAGTGAATGATGAAACCTGGTTTGAAAGTTATCTAGGATGATAGATGTGGATATGTTAAGCACTTTTGTGTAGTTGGAATGTTGTTTAAAAGTGTTTGTGGAAATGTATGTGATATAATTAGTCATATATAAGACACTCCTATAACACGAGCAAGGACATAGTTACACAAATACAAGGAGCAAACCTTAAGCTAATATGCTATGAAATGGATGGTGAGACACATGGTAGCATGGGAATATACAAGTGATAACTACAATGGGATGCCCCAAATTATCTAGGGTGAATAAATACAATGGATTAATCATGGTGCCATAAACCTAGTTTTCACCATGATACTTACCCAAAGTGCCAATAAACAAGTTTTCACTTGTGGATGTACTATTTTTCTCTTTTTCTCATTTTTTGGTTTCTATTTTTTTTTTAAATTATATTTTTTAACACAAGATATAAAAAACATCATTATAATAAGTTAGGCATAAACTATTTTAAGGTGTCTGATGTTCATAGGTTCATTAAGATCCTCTACATCTTCAGTATCCAAACATATTCTCCAGATCCATACATGGAAATAATGACATATGGGCCCAATCAATTAGGTTTAAATTTTCCTTTATTCTCCTTCTCAACATTGGTATTCTATTGGTTTTATATTATAACAAGATATCCAATTTAGAACTCCCTAAGTTTTATTTATATTTTATAGCTATAATGAATGCAATTTTGGTAGACTTGTAGATGGTTTAAAGCATTGAGAAAATTCTCATCTAGAAGGTTGAGTTCACTAAGGCATGAAATGGGGAAGGATCCATCATCAATAATACTTTTTAATCAAATGTATAAAGATGGAATCTTGACTTCTATAGGTATACTAGACTCACTTCCATAGATAAGTGAATAGGGGGTTGCCCCATGGGTGTGTGGATTCTAGTGCGGTATGTCTAGAGGGAGGGATAAAGCTATATATAATAGTCATGAAAAACTTCATTGACAAATCATTTAAGGATTTAGAGAATGCTCTTTTTTATTTCCTCTACTTGGCCATTTTCGTATGTGTAATATGGAGTGGACCATTTGTGTTTGATATGGTAGATAGTACAAAGGGCCTTGAATTCTCTATTATTGAAGGACTTTATGTTACCATAGATGATAATAGATGGGATACTACATTGGAAAATAATATGGTTCAATATAAAATTGTAAATATGTTTTTTGATGACATATGTTAAGGGCATTGCTTCAACCTACTTGGTAAAATATTTTGTTGAAGTAATGATGTGTATGTAGCCATTAGGATTTATTTTTATAATGAGGTCTAACCCCCATGTGGAGAATTACCAAGCTATTATAATGGGATGCAAATCTTGTAAATGGTTGTGTATGAGGTCACCATGGTTTTGATAAGGTATGCATTTTTTTAACATAAACACATGAATTAGATTTCATAGTAGGCCATTAATAACCTACATGCTAAAGCTTTTTATCAAGGACTATGCCACTAGAGTGCTCACCACAAATTCCCTCATGAACTTCAATAATAGTTGAGGTGGACTCTTTATAATTGAAATGGTGTAAAAGGGTTCCATAATAACATCTTTGATGTAAAGTTTGGCCAAATATTGTGTAATGGGATGTGCATTGGATAAAGGATTTACATTGGTTATGGGTTAAATTAGATGGACCAGTGTTATTATGGAGATATGCATAAATATTAGTATACCATGGATAAGTGGGACTAACCATCTCATAGACCATATCATAATCAGGAATGTCATATGCTAATATCATTAAGTAATCTACAAATAATTTTTTCCTCTTTGTTTTAAGATCAAGTAATGAACCAACAATAGCCATGGCATCAGATGCTCCATTGTTAATGTGTGCCACTTATTCAAACTATATAAATTTAAAACATAACTTAAGACTATCAACCATCCTATTGTATGGAATTAACTTATCATCACAATCTTGAAATTCATCAGTGACTTGGTTTATGATAAATTTAGAATCACTAAAGTAAAGATGTTGAATATCCCACTATATAGCAAGTTTGAGACCAGATATGAGGGATTAATATTTTGTAATGTTGTTAGCATAAAGAAACTCAATCTAGAATGATTTTAGAATAAAATACCTATTTGGTGTGACTAGTAAAATACTACCTATGAACCATGGTTTGTGAAAAAACCATCAAAATACAAATGCCAAACTAGGGTTTCATTAATTGACATTAATACTTCATCTAGGAAATATATAACAAGAGGTATATAATCTTAAAGAGGAGCATCTACTAGTGCATATTCTAGTACTTGTCCCTTGGTTATTTTTTGAGAAAAATACTCAAGATTAAACTCACTAAGAAGCATCACCCACTTAGCCATTCTGCTTGTTAAATCTATTTTTGATAAGAGATACTTAAGATGGTGAACTTTTGTAATGATTTTAGTTTGATTATTGAGCATGTAATGGCAAAGTTTTTGGGAAGTAAAAAAAATCATGAAACATGCCTTTTCCACTAGATATTAGTTAAGTTCATATGAAACCAAAGTTTTGATTAGGTAATATAATGCCCATTCTGATCCACTATCATCATGCTATGCCAATAATGTTCCCAATACATACTGAGTATTTGATATGTACAAAAGGAAAGACCTCCCAGTAATAGGTGGCATTAAAACTAGTGGATTATAAAGATATTGATTAACATATTCAAATTCCTTATTAAAATTATCATTCTAAGTGAAAGGAGTGTCATTCTTAAGTAGGAATGTGAATGGATGACAAATGTCTACAAGTTGAGATATGAATCATATAATTGATTTTATTTTTCCTTACAAACTATAAAGTTGTTTGATATTTTTGGTTAGAGGCATATTCATTATAGTTTATGTTTTATAAGGATCAAATTCCATGTCATGGTGTGAAATAATGAACCCTAAAAAATTTCTTGATGTCACCCAAAAAACACATTTCTCTGGGTTTAAGTGAATCTTATATTTTCTCATTCTCATAAAGATGTGTATAAGTACTTTTGTATGCTCTAATTTAGATTTATATTTGGCAAGTATGCCATCAACATAATCCTCCATGATATCATGAATCATATCTTGAAAAATGATAGTCATTTGTCTTTGGTATGTGTCTCTAGTGTTTTTTATACCAAAGTGCATCACTTGATAGTAAAAGGTACCCCAAAGTGTTGTAAATGTTGTTTTATGTTGGTCTTCAAGAACTATTCTGATCTGATTGTACCCTAGAAAATCATCCATTCAAGATGACATTTCATGACCTATGGTATATTCCAAAATAATATATATATTTGGTAGTGGTAAGTAATCTTTGGGACATGATTTTTTGATATATCTAAATTATATACAAATTCTAATTCCTTTTGGCTTGGTACAATATTGGGTATCAAATATGAATAGTCAATGGGGAAAATGAAACCACCCTCTAATTGATTTTTTAACTCTTCCTTTACTAATAGTACAACCTTGGGATGCATATTTATAATTTTTTTTAATGGGTTTTACATCTTGATGGACCATAAGGTGATGTAAAACTAGTGAAGGATCAATCCCTAACATATCTACATAAGACCATGTAAATACATTAGACAATTATCAAAGCAAAATAATAAGTATGTCTTGTTATTCTTGAGTTAAAGAAGCTACAAGCTTGACTATTTTTGGATTTTCTTTAGTTCTAATGTTGATGGAAATAGTGTCCTTAACTAGAAGAGTTGACTCTTCTTAATACTTTGTAGGTGGTGGAGGAATATTGAGTTCCTCCTTTAGGTCTTCATCATGTCATGTTGATGTTAAACTAATTTAGTTATGTGATAATTATTTCCCAAACTATTCAAAGTCATCTAACTGAAAGGAAACTCCCTTCGTATGGTCACTTGGTGGAATGTGTTCTATTGTTCCAATTTTTTTTTGAAATTGCTTCATCATTTTGAAGATGATTAAGAATAGGCATTGCATATTGGTCCCATTAGATTAAATATGTATATATGAGGTCAATTTTCAAAATGACATTTTCATGGAAAAGGTTAGTTAAAGATAGGTCTTCAAAGTGATTATAAATTTAATCTATTTCATTATCCGAAGATTATTCATCTGACTCGCTTGAAGAGTCACTTTGGAAAATCATAATATTTACATTGAGTAGAGTATACCCTATGCCATGGGAAGCTTCATTAGATTTTAATGTGATAGGCTATATTAATCCTTGTTCATGAAGACCAAGACCCTTACCTTTATAATTCATTATTTTGCACATAACTGGTTTAGATAATGGGTATTAATTATTACTGAAATAAGTAGCTAATTCATTAGAGTACATTCAATAAGGATAAATGTACACCAGAAATAAGACCACCTTATATAAATTTTGCTTTATCAAATTTATGAACTAATTGAGTTCCCATTGAATAGTTAGGCTTACCATGATTACATGGATACATATGAATTATGCTTATATAATTAAAATCTTAGATCTTATAATCAAATAAACCTTTATCAATTATTTTAAATTAGGATATAGGAGATGGAGTAGATTTAGAAGTTGATAGTTGATTGGAAGCTTGACTGGTAGATGGAATTTCCAAGGAAGTGGAGGTGGATGGCATCTTCAACTAACCACCAAGGGGAGATGTTTGAAATAAAGTATTAGGATTGATGTAGTTTTAAAGCATAGGTGAGTCCTCAACATGAGTAAAGTTATCTATAGTAATAGGGAGATAGTTGGATTTTTTATAATGACCTTTTAAAAGTTTGTAATATTGTAAGGGTTGAGGATCACCTAGGATGGTTACTTTCATGCCATAAAGTGATATTTTAAAAATTGGTGTAAATTGGAAGGTACAATGTTCATGAAATGTATACATGGATGGCTAAGGAGAAAACTGTAGGGTAAATCAATATCAAGCACATGGACTAATGTTTCCTATATGATAGGCCTCACCATTAAGGGAAGATAAATGGTACCCATAGGTTTCTATTCATTATTATCATACGCCCTCATTTTGATTATGTTATATTATAATTCCATTATTGAATATCCTATATGCTTAATTAACCTCAATTCACATAAATTTAAAACTGAGCCATTGTTTATAAACACCTTCTTTACCTTGTGTCTTGAGATAATGATTTATATATACAATGAGAGATTATGAATATATACCAAACGAGAGACATCACAATGGTTGAATGTGACCTCATTGTTAGTGGATATATTTCCAATTAATTATTTAAATTTAGATATATTTATGTATTTTGAGATACTAAAATCTTAGAGGACTTTATACAAAAAGTCCTTATATACAGGTGAAGCCTTGAAAAGATATACTTTGAAAGGAAATTTTTTTAGGTATATTATAAAGATGATCTATAATTTTATACTTATGTTCAACATTGAATGGATATGCAATAGAAATGGTAATTTTTGTGCACCTTATGGTAATAGTGTAATATTATGCTTGTAAAGTAATGACTAAAACATGGTTATGCATGTAATCAAAATAATTCATTATGTAGTCAAAAGGATGATTATCTTGGTTTACATTAAATTTTTACGTGGAATATTGATATTACTTACCATTACTTGCTCATGTTTGGGGAATGGGTCTTTATATATCCCTAATTTTTTGTTGTTAAATGTTGTGGATGGAGGGTTTTTGATAGCTATGTACCCAAAATCAATAATATCTTGGACATAGTTCTTGAGGCATATACACATATTTATAGAGTGTACCTTTATCCTATAGTACTCATAGTATTTATTTTCCTTATACTAATCAGGTTTAAGAACATTATCTTTAAAAGGCTTGGTGTTAGGCCAAATGATAATGTTAGCTTGGGCTAGTTTTTTAAAAGTTGATTCATAAGAGTCACCCAATTGGTTAAACTTACATTTTTTATTTTCATGTCTTGGTTGATCATTAGGGATGGTAATGTTATTAATTGTTTGGTTATAAAATTATTTTTGTATAGGTGGGTTTTGTATTTATTTGACATTGGTCACACCATCACCTACAACATTCTTGTTGTTGGCAAATAATGTGGGTTTTTAGGTTATTTAGATGAATTGTTCTTAGGTTTAAATATCTTAATAAAACATGTAGTGATTAAATTTATTTCAATTTGAACCCATTTTTCAATAATTTCATCAAAGGAACTTGGAAAATGCATTTGAAAGTGATGTCCCAAGTCTGAGTTAAGGTTGCTCATAAATATTACAAGTTTGGTTTCAGGAAAATACCATGAAAAATGGCTTGCTAATTCCCTCTATCTTTATAAAAAGGATAAAACAGTTTCACCATTACATTGCTTAGTGTTATGTGTGTCAAGTGTGGTTAATTACTTTTCAACATTGTATGAAAATTGACAAACTCATTAGAGAGGTCCTCAAAGGTACAAATTGATCCTTTGGGTAGGTGTGAAAACAATTTGAGGTGTTGACCCTTGAGACTTTTGTAGATATTCTCAACATTTACTAATTTATATAAGCAATATCCACACATGCGTGATATAAGTCCTTAAGGTATTCCCTAGTATCACCTTTTCAGTTGTATTTGTCAAATTTGGGAAGTTAAAAATGTTTAGGGAAAGATATATGGGTAAGATCAAATTTCATAAAATTTATATTATTTTTTCCATGAAAAAGTTCCATCTTATAAGCCTTGAACCCTATGTTTCATATTTTAAAACTCTAAATAAAGTATGGTGATAATTATTTCATTTGGCTTGAAGAGATATAAAAATTGGAAGGTTGACCCATGAATTGGTTTGTGTTGGTAATAATTTATGAAAATTGGTTAAGGGGTGGATTCTTAGTGAAGTGATTAAGAAGTGAGTTGCAAAAAATAGCATGTTGTGTAAACTTGTGGATTATTTGGGTTAGTAGTAAAGTTAAAGGTTGGATTAGTGTTAAAACTAGAACTTATTTGGTTGGGATTGTTGAAGTTTAAATTTGGATTGGATTGGCTTTGATTTCTATTAAAATTGGTATTGATTTGATTTAAATTGGTATTAAATTTAGGGTTGGTGTTAAAGTTAGGGTTATGTTGGTTATGTATCATGTTAAAACTAAGGTTAGATTGGTTTGAGATTGTGTTAAAACCATGTTTAGGTTGGTTAAATAAATTAGGGTTGGTTGGACTAGGTGTATTTAGTGTTTTGTTAAAAACTAGGGTTAGGTTGGTAAACAAATTAGGGTTGTCTATATTAGGTTGATTTGGGGTAGTTTGGTTTAAATCTTGATTTTGGTGTGAACTAATCATGTGATTTGAATGGGTGTTAGGGTTTAATTATTGGTTTTTAAATGGATTGGTGTTGGTTGGTGCTCGATTTTAATTGGATGGAATAAATCCTAAATGAAAATACAAATTGGAAAACTGATTTTGTACATTTCCTAAGCTATCATTTGGATTTGGATTGATGGGTGCACTTGAAGTAACACAAAATACTAGATTTGATGATGATTAGTTGATTGGTAAGCCATAAAGACTTAGATGGGGATTGATTGGTGAGCTGGAATGAATATTCAAGCTTAGATTATATATTGGTAAAATTTAATTAAATTTTAAGTTTTGATTATTGGATTTTTTGATTGGTAAACTTGAATGAACATTCAATTTTAGATTGATTAGATTTATGATTGTTAAACTTGAATGAACATTAAAGTTTAGATTGATTATATTTGTGATTAAAAAAATTAATGTACATTCAAATATGGATTGATTAGATTTGTGATGGGTTAACTTGAATGAACATTTAATTTTGTATTGGTTGGATTTACAATTGGTGAACTTGAATGAACATTCAAGTATGGATTTGGCTGACTGACATTTGATAGAATTGAATGAATATTCAAGTTTGGATTTTATGGAGGGATAAAGGAGGGTGAATTTGAATTCACGCTCAAATTGGGATGTGTTTTGTAATTTGGATTAACCAAAGGATTTTTTATTTGGTAGAGTTGGAAATTTTCAATCTCTTGGTTAACTTGATAAGCATGGGTTTTCATAGAAAACCCATTAATCATTTAGGAGGATTCCTCATGAAGGATGGATTTCCATTTGTCTTGGAATACTTGGGGATTGGGATTGGAGGAACATATGAGATAATTACTACCCTCTAAATATTTTTGTGAGATGGATGGGTTATGAATATGTGACAAAGAATCCTTTTAATCAATCAAATATTACAAGTTTTGTACATAGAAATCGAGTGGAAATTTAGCTCCTATGCTCAAAGATTGAATAAAAATTTCATGTTTGTTAGTCATGATGTCTTCATTAAATTAGTAAGGAGGAAAAATGGGTTTGGGGCTACCCCCATTTTGGTATTCTCCTCCTTCCTCATGGTCATTGATTTTATGTATTTATACATGATGACTTTAATGGTCTTGGCTACCAAATTGGAAAATGTCATTTAGAAAAGGATCCATCCTTTCCCTATTATTTTTAAGAATATCCATGTGATTTTTTATGGGACACATTGATAGGTTAATGACTTAATTAAATAAATACTTGATAAAGGACTACAAAAGGACCAAAATGACTAAAAACTTTGATTGATAACTAAATGATTTTGAGTTTTACACTGAAATGTTTAATTTTTAAGTTTTTTAGATAAAAAACTCAAAAGTATGTTTGTTTCCACTCAATGATTTTTATCATATGGTAGATAATAATGAAACAAACAAATAATATCTATGCTAAACACTCATGCAATCATAAAAAGGTGAAAATTCTAGGACTTAGGTACTTGAGTAACCCGTAGGATTTTTTGTGTCAATGAATTGTCCATTGCATTAGCTTTAGAATAATATTTCAAGGCAATAAACATATATGATCCTACCATTACCTTTTCCCACTAAGCCCATTATTAAGGGTGTAAGGGAAGTAACTTCATGGCACTAACTATTAACCAATGCACTATGAATTAAATAGATGGAATGGTTTGCCTAGTCTTAAGGTATACACAAGTTTAGGTAGGGGATTCCTTGATATACATTTTAGTAAAATTATTCCCAAAATCTATTAAATAAGTTGATTTAACAAACACACACTATTTGGTTTAGTCCTAATGTGCCGAACACAATGGTAGGGGTCTCAGTATGTTAACATCAAAAAAATCAAACTTTAAGGAAACTATTGAAATCTTGGGTATTATAGCATGGAATCTTCTCAAATCATAATGTGATTAAAACATAACATCACTTAAGCCTTTAAAATAGTTGACAGTCAATTTATATAGCCTATCAGTACATAAGGTTTGGCCTACCACATGGTGATGAAATCCATAGTCAATAGAGCCCTTAAGAAAAAAAAAATATGATTATTATTCTTAAGTATTATCACCAATGTGATTCAGAGAGAAGAACATACACAAAAGTATCATCTTGGGTAGCACAACTTACAAGTGTTATTTTTGATTCTCAAGCATCATCACCAATGTGATGCCAAGAGAAGAGCATATGAAACATACGCAAGACACACAAAAAATGATGTAAAAAAGAATATTAATTTACTCCAATAAAAAAATGATTTTTAATTACTAAAATAAATGAAAAAATAAAATTGTAAAAATCTTGTTAGAAAAATTAAACAAATAAAGTGTTAGAAATAAATCAAAAACTAGTTTTGTTTAGTTCTTTATAGGTTTTATTTGACTTGAGGCTTGAAATAGAACTATTAAAGGTTTTATTGGCATTAAAATATAAGGAATACTAAAAATTTATCAAAAAACAATTGAAAACATAGAAAAAACAAGTCTCTAAAATAATTTCATAGAGACATAGTCAAAGCAAATTGCAAAATTATTAGCTGTTAGAAACTATAAAATAAAATAAAATGGTTTTTTAGATACCTTATTTGATTTAAAAGTTACCTTGGATGATTTAAATACCTTTTTGAATAATTTAATCAATTATTCTTACCATTTCACTATTACATGAACTGATTTCACCAATTATGTCTACCATTTCATCAAATATGTGCTTAATTTCACTACTGCTAAAAAAGGAAAACATAGGAAAATAGAAAGAAAATGATATCACAATTAGGTCAAACAATTTCATAGACGAAAAAATTATTTTTCAAATAGGTTAATTAATTTCATTGACTAATAAAATGATTTGATTGATGACATACAAGATGAAAAATAGAGTAAAATAGGAAAAAATAGAGTTAGAAAACCAAAATAAAAGTTTTACAAAGGGAACCTCACAGAGAGAATTCCAAAGAAGAGAAAAATATAGAATTACTACATAGAAATATCTAAATAATGATTTTGTAGTTAGGTTACACAATTTCACTACTATTTTTCATGAGTTCACTACTAGTTATAAATAACATAAAACAAAAAACAAAAAAATTCCATAGTTATGTTTGATGATTTCACTATTAGTTACTATAATTTTGCTATTGTGTACTAAAATTTCATTAGAAAATGCTACAAATTCACTATTTGAGGGAAACACATAAAAATGAAATGTATAAGATAGACTAGAACTAAAATATAAAAGTGTTAGAAGTGACAAATATACTAATAGACACTTTAAAATATACAAATAATGATTTCATTGTTGAATTATACAAATTCACTATTACGTAGATAGTATGTACAACAAACTTGAAAACACCAAAAAATAATTGTAGCCTAAAACATAAACTTCTAAGATCAAGATTAAATGCAAGTGCACAAAAAACCTTAAAAAAATTATATGAGCTCCTAAATTCACCTATGATGCTTAAGTATGTAAAGATGAGGTAATGTCCCACTAGGCATGCCAAAATGTCTAAATGGAATCTCTAAATGCAAACTAAGCTAAGATGAAAATTATTAAATGAAATATAATCTAAAATCAATAAACTTAAGGATAGAGCTATAAATGCAAGGAAACTAAAGCACAAACCTACATAATCAAAGTACTATCATGAGCCTCCTCCATAGTGATTCAAAGTGGTTTCACTTGCTAAATGTGGCTACTCAATGTTCTCCAATGCAAGGGAATTTGAGAAAATTTTTGGTATGTAAATGATCTTTAGATGGCTTGGGTTTGCTTGGGGTTTACTTTAGAATTATATGGACCTTCATTAGCACAAGTAAGGATGATGAAAGTGATGGTTTGAATGTCTACTTATAGGTTTTTGGAAGGTCAATTTAATGGTGGAGGATTATTTAAATATTTATAATTATTCAAATAATTAATGATGGATAAATAGTTATCATCAATGAGGATGATGACCATTTCCATAGGTTGAGAGGAAAGGGGAGTTGGTTGAGTGAATCGTCAATAATAGGTCAAAGAGGTTGAGGAAGTTGAGGAGGGTGGTTGGATGAGTCAACACATGATTGAGATAATCATGGAGGATGTTTGGGTGAGGTGGAAAAGATTTATTAATTAAAAAAAGGATAAAAGATGTGTATAATTGATTAATTGAGAATTATTTAATTATTCAAAATTTTGATGAAAATGATGAAACGTGTGTATAATTGATTAATTGAGAATTATTCAATTATTCAAAATTTTGATGGAAACAATGTTAGTTCAAATTAATTTTTTTTTAATAAGAAGGGTTGTCATGTCAAAGTTAATTTTGACACTAAATGGTAAAATTTAGGTGTTTACATATGTTATGGGCCTATCGAACCATCTATAGAAGGATAAATAAGTATATTCAATTTCAAAAAGTATTCAACAAATAAGTAATCAATCTAGTGGATATAATTATACATTCACTATACATAACACATTCACGGAGGTTGGATGATATGCTATTGGATATGTGGTTGGAGGAATTAATGTAGATAGTTAATAAACACATTCTATCCATATGGAGTTAGGGTGTGGATAAGCCAAGGAATAATTTTTTACATGAAAAACACATCAAATAAAATATATTTTTCAAGGGTGCACATGTTTATATATGATTCTAAGTGTGCAAAAAACTTGATAAAATTTCATATCAAATGGATAATTCCATACATCATCTATGATACATTTAAGGCAAGTGCATACAAGTTATGTACCTTAGATGGAGAAATGGTACATGGGAATTTGGATGGAAGTAGGTTAAAACCCTATATTTGTAATCAATGATAAATTATTAAAAATACTACTATATGCCAAATAAAATTTCCTAAAAAAAACTAACTTTATTATCATTTCATTCAACATATTTTATGTTATATTATTTATTTGTGTTAATAATTGGAAATGTTAGCTCAAGAATGGTTGTGTGCGGTTTTGTGTGTGCACATGTAGATTAGTTTTCATGTGCTACATTTTATTCAAAGTGTACATTTTGGTAAAATATCATGAGAGAGGGAAAAGTTACCAAAATGTGCACTAGATAAATTTTCATGTAACAAAACATATGAGACAGGGAAAAGTTGAAAAGTTATCTAGTGCACTGTGATGTCCCTTACGTAGGGGCTCCTTTTTCTGCACAAAGCTCTGATACCACTGTGATGTCCCTTACTTAGGGGCTTCTTTTTCTTCCTACAAATGCTCTGATACCACTGTGCTGTCCCTTACTAATAGGGAATATCGAAAGACACAAAACTCTGATACCAAAGACCAAAGCTCTGATACCACTGTAATATCCCCTTCAATCAGGGCATATAGAAACATATAAAGCTCTGAACAAGATACAATTTGCAGAATAGATTCAAACATGCATAAACAAATCACAGATCTTATCATTCATCAAGCTGATTACAATAGATGTCCTTTCTTATGCAAATCAAAGAATATTATAGATATGGTCTTAAAACCCTGAAATTACGCAAACTGGGAATAAACTTGCAATTCTGGAAGTCTCGGCCTGCTGTGTCGACACACACAGTCGTCGGCGTCGGTCGATATACTGTCGACGTCGGTCTCTGCGGGTCCTTATCTGCCGACGTCGGTTCTCAGACGACCGATGTCGATCACTGGGGATCTCTGTCTGCCGGTGTCGGTATCTGCGGGAATCTGTACGGACCTATACGGACTTAGTACGGCTGCCAACCTGTCTGTTCTTAACCCCTGATTGCTGAACCACCTGATCTGAAGATATACTATTCTAATACAGAATACCTCTATCTGTATAATTTATTGGATCAAAACTAAATAAAGATAAATACCTGAAATATCTGTAATAACTTCTGTGTGAAGTTATCTCTCAACCCTAAATTCTGTGATAACTTCTGGATGAAGCTATCTCTCAATTTGGCAATAGATCGGCTGATCTTTCACAACCTCTGAATTGCACACAATGAAGAGTTGACGTTCTCCACTGCAAATGGAATCCTGGAACCCTTGGCTCAGTCTTCACAGAAGAATTTCTCCAATTTCAATAATCAATTCATACATACAAACTCTCTCCCATGAGAAACTCTTATACCCTTCCAAAGGTGTGCTTGCTAAAATTAGAATTCCTCAAATTAGAACTTGGGCTTCTAAAATTAGAATTCCTCAAATTAGAACTTGGATCTTAAAATTAGACCAATTAATTAATAATTAATAATTAATTAATATCTAATTTAAAATTAGACCAAATAATTAATTAATTAATAATTAATTAATATCTAATTTAAAATTAGACCAAATAATTAATATTTGATTAAATCAATCAAATATTAATATCTCCCTCAATACATGTCGGATCCTCGAACCGTCTGAAGCTAGTGAATCAGGGAGTGATTCTGCACATGACCATATCAAAACAAGGGTGCTCCGCTGTATGTCAAATATCTCTAAATAATAGGAGCTCAGGCCCAATGTGTCTGAAATAACCTGAATGAGAGCCAACTATAGGAATTCTGTAAATCAAAGCCAAGCCAATCTCCATCATGACCCTCTATCCATCCAATCAGCCTACGAAGGTCGCATAATAGGCTAATCATCAAGCCTATCAATGTCCACGAAAAAGGGGACATGACAATCCGCCCCTCCAAAAATTGCTTGTCCCCAAGCAATCTCGGAACAATGAACCACTCGATCCACCTGGATCCCAAATGTAGTTATGTTCTGCACTGTTGTGAATCAATGCAAGTACCTGCAACATCAACAGAAGTAGAACAAAGAGGAACCCATAATCAAATTGGCAAATGCAACTCAACCAAACTCTAAGAGCACAACTGCCATAGTCAAGAACACATGAGAACCAAACTCTCGAAGCATCATAACCCAAGTAGAATGGACAACTCAAACTGCCAATTCCATCTGCAAGAGATGGTGCCAATCCATCCCATAATGGATGGTAAGAAACTGGAGCCGATCTACACCTGTGTGAAATCAAATCTTCTCTCTCTGGGTCACAAGAACAATAATGAGCATACCCCACCTCAAAATCCTTGTGAGGTAGCATAGTAGATAGGATCCCTATAATCTCCCCACCCAATCTGCTAATAGCACCAGTACCTTGGAAGAGAACACCTTCTGTCACCCTATGCAAATCCCGATGAACCCCTGCACTATCCAGCAAATACTCCATGAATGACTCCGTGCAGTAAAAATTATATGTGGAAGCATCAACGTACTCCCCCACACACCACAGCTGATCTCTCTGTAAAGGTGGCACAATCAACTGGACCACACTGTCATCTGTGTGAGAAGAATCAATCTGGAGAGGTATCCCAAACTCATCAGAACCAGGTACTCCCAAATCCTGAACCAGTGTGTCAGCCTCAACAACATGTTCCTCAGCTACAACTATAGGAACGTACTCACCAACAACACTCAATGTACTAACCTCTGAGTCTGGCGCTGGTGAAGACCGTAAATGCTCTAACTCCATGGCCATCTCAGCCAAATGAAATTGTGACTCCTCATAAGCTAACTGCGTAGTCTCAAGAATCTCAGAAGTCACCTCTAGTTGCTGAGTAAGCTCACTCACCTTATCTTCCTCGACCAACAATGCATCATATGCTGTGCTACCCCACTCCATAAGATAATCTCTGTCGGCGACCAACTGCATATAATCCTGTCTCAGAATTTGGATAGCCTCCCATAAAGAGTGGATCTCTGTCAAGGACAAATAACTACCTCCCTGCTCGATGCTAGTAGGAGAACCCCATCCATAAACTGCTAACAACTGACGAGCATCATCGAAATGCTTGCAAGCAGTAGCAATGTCTCGCTCACTAACTCTCAGCTGACTAGACACATGGTGGCACTGGCTAGACTGTCTTCTACAATCCTCCTTTGATGCATGGTCCAAAAGAGTAGACTCAAAATCACTGATCTCTGGAGTACTACCATCCATACTCTGTGAATCAACTCCATAGCTCATATCAACATACAGAGTATCAACAACTATAGCATCACTGTCTAACTCCTCCTTACCGAGAGAAACCGCTGGTGAAACTAAGTCCTCAAAACTGTCCACTATATTCTCCTGAGTATCATCTACAATAATCAGATCCTGGGACTCTGCTATAATCTCTGCCATATTTGAGAGATCATCAACACTCAGTGTACTAACATCTGAGTACACCTCTACACTCTGAGTGCAAGCATCAGACTCATCTTCATCTAACTCTGAAGAAACTGCTACTGAAACTATCTCATCATCACAATCTCCCGCTCCCACGTCCTCTGCAACTAACTGAGAGTCTAAATCCCCATGATTAATCTCATCCACATGTCTAACAATTGGTGTAGCGCTGCCCTCAACCACTGTTGAGACCTCTTGTTTCTCCTTCGTTCTGTTTTGTGATGTGGACCTTTTACGAATGGATGCCATATACCGTAATAATTTGTCTTCAAATGTAGGATCTGAAAGAGTTTCATTCATCCTCCTCTGGGTTTCAACCAACTGGTTCAAACTTTGTTTCAGCTTCTTCATATCCTTGTCCCACTGTTTCTGAGTACTCGAAGTCATCATGGATACTTCACTGATTCAACCTACCCAAACTACCCAACAGGATGGCAAGACATTAGCTCTGATGTGCCCAACAAGATGGCAGGAATTTGGCTCTGATGTGCCCAACAGGATTGCAGGAATTTAGCTCTGATACCACTGTAATGTCCCCTACCAATAGAGATATATGAAAGACACAAAACTATGATACCAAAGACCAAAGCTCTGATACCACTGTGATGTCCCTTACTTAGGGCCTCTTTTATCTGCACAAAAGCTCTGATACCACTGTGATGTCCCTTACGTAGGGGCTCCTTTTTTTGCACAAAGCTCTGATACCACTGTGATGTCCCTTACTTAGGGGCTTCTTTTTCTTCCTACAAATGCTCTGATACCACTGTGCTGTCCCTTACTAATAGGGAATATCGAAAGACACAAAACTCTGATACCAAAGACCAAAGCTCTGATACCACTGTAATATCCCCTTCAATCAGGGAATATAGAAACATATAAAGCTCTGAACAAGATACAATTTGCAGAATAGATTCAAACATGCATAAACAAATCACATATCTTATCATTCATCAAGCTGATTATAATAGATGTCCTTTCTTATGCAAATCAAAGAATATTATAGATATGGTCTTAAAACCCTGAAATTATGCAAACTGGGAATAAACTTGCAATTCTGGAAGTCTCGGCCTGCTGTGTCGACACACACAGTCGCCGGCGTCGGTTGATATACTGCCGACGTCGGTCTCTGCGGGTCCTTATCTGCCGACGTCGGTTCTCAGACGGCCGATGTCGATCACTGGGGATCTCTGTCTGCCGGTGTCGGTATCTGTGGGAATCTGTACGGACCTATACGGACTTAGTACGGCTGCCAACCTGTCTGTTCTTAACCCCTGATTGCTGAACCACCTGATCTGAAGATATACTATTCTAATACAGAATACCTCTATCTGTATAATTTATTGGATCAAAACTAAATAAAGATAAATACCTGAAATATCTGTAATAACTTCTGTGTGAAGTTATCTCTCAACCCTAAATTTTGTGATAACTTCTGGATGAAGCTATCTCTCAATTTGGCAATAGATCGGCTGATCTTTCACAACCTCTGAATTGCACACAATGAAGAGTTGACGTTCTCCACTGCAAATGGAATCCTAGAACCCTTGGCTCAGTCTTCATAGAAGAATTTCTCCAATTTCAATAATCAATTCATACATACAAACTCTCTCCCATGAGAAACTCTTATACCCTTCCAAAGGTGTGCTTGCTAAAATTAGAATTCCTCAAATTAGAACTTGGGCTTCTAAAATTAGAATTCCTCAAATTAGAACTTGGATCTTAAAATTAGACCAATTAATTAATAATTAATAATTAATTAATATCTAATTTAAAATTAGACCAAATAATTAATTAATTAATAATTAATTAATATCTAATTTAAAATTAGACCAAATAATTAATATTTGATTAAATCAATCAAATATTAATATCTCCCTCAATACATGTCAGATCCTCGAACCGTCTGAAGCTGGTGAATCAGGGAGTGATTCTGCACATGACCATATCAAAACAAGGGTGCTCCGCTGTATGTCAAATATCTCTAAATAATAGGAGCTCAGGCCCAATGTGTCTGAAATAACCTGAATGAGAGCCAACTATAGGAATTCTGTAAATCAAAGCCAAGCCAATCTCCATCATGACCCTCTATCCATCCAATCAGCCTACGAAGGTCGCATAATAGGCTAATCATCAAGCCTGTCAATGTCCATGAAAAAGGGGACATGACATGCACATAACTTTTAATAGGGTATTAAAAGAGTTATAAAGTTATAATATCACAAGAGTAATATAAGTAATATATGTGCAAGAGGATCATGCTCATAATTAGTGGGAATTTTTTTTGAAAAATTGAAAATAACTCAAATCACCATCTAAAATAATAAGTAAGGAATCTAGAGGATGCACACATACAAATGACCAAGTATATAGATACACAATGTCTATGGAGCTATGGGTCACATAAAATGGTATAACACATAGTACCCAAGAATGAAATAAATGGAGATAACATAGATTGTACCTAATAGAACCAGTGTAGGAGGTCTATGTAAAAATTTGTATACTTGATAGAGTAAAGAGGAAATATAGATGTTGTTAAGGAAATTAATGCCATTGGTGGATATAAATATGACCCTTGCGGTCCCAAGATATCAACAAGACATTTTTATAATTGAAGAACTATATTATAGGGGGGATGTGAAATAAAGAAAAAAAATGTGTGAAAGTAGGGAAAGTTATATTTTGAATAAGTTGAAGATATCCATAATTTTTTTAGAACCAAAATTTAGGCCAAAGGGAACAAATTCTAGTTATGTATAATGAATAATTGTAGTAAAGGGTTCATGATTACCATTAAATCATAATTAAATGTCAAAATCCAAGCAAGTAGGTAGCAAAGGAGAATTTAAAAAATTAAGGATAAATTACACCAAAGATAAAGGTAACTAAAAGGCCTGAACAGAGAGGAGGAAAGAAGAAAAAATGAGACATGATTATCATTGAGGAAATTCTAGAATAAAGTGATGTAAATAAGTCCATGAATAAAATGAAGGCACCCCCTCTTGAGATACCAATGATGTAATTCCAAGAGATGAATTTTCACTATGAAACTTACAAATCTTGCTTAGTTTTTTTCAAAATTGACAACTTAAATTATAGAGTGCATAAGTATGATAAAAATTTTCAAGATGATTATTATATCAACATGGGGTGTGAGGACCCAATTTTCATAGTGCTACTTTTTTTTTACCTTTTTATATCATACACATGTCCTTTTATGAGATGCTCTTTATGTTTTGGAGACATGAGATGTTTATTATTTATTTATTTATTAATAATAAGATTAATATTATGTTTTGGATGATATTAGTACCTACATTTTTTCTATTCAGTTACTAGTCATGGGTATTTTCACTTGATTATTGATATGCATAATATATTATTATATTAGTTGAGCTAATAATGATTTATCACATGATTCAAGATTATGACTATACAATGTTAGCATGTAGTTATCACCTCATGTGTATATTGAAATGTTATGATCTAAATATTCCATGTGTATTATTGTGTATTAATAGAAATAACATGATATATTTACATTTGACAGCTTCAACTACCTAGGGCAGTGCAATTTGATGTGTAAATGATGTAAAAGATATAAGATATGCCAAGTAAGGGGACTAGGACTACGCTGATCATAAGTACACCATTGGTTTTTAGTAAAATAGAGACTATTGTACCATTATATTAAAATATAACCCTTGTGTTATCATCTAATCTAGTTTTGAGTTCAAACCTCTTTGGACCTCCTAACACTATTCAAACACCTTAACACTATTCAATACCCTTCTGGAAGACCTTATAGGTACATTAACATTATATTCATTCATAATGTTAATTAAGTAATCCAATTAAGTTCCCCCCTTGACAAAAAATAGAAGGAAATTTTTTTTGCATGTTTACAAGTGGATGTAAAGAGTTTTATAGGTGGTTGGATTTGTATTTAATACCCCTTATGTCCAAGGGATGGGTGAACACTTTTATGAAGTGTTGTTCAAGTCATAAGATGGACCATTTTCCCATTTATGGCATGGGTAAGTGATATAATTAATAGCTATACATGAGTATTTCTTATCCAAATGGGTGTGCATGGAGTGTTAATGCTAGAGAAGATGTTTTTAAGAAGGGCCAAGGAATGGGATTGGAAAAGTGTCACTTTACCAATGGCCAGTAGGTTGAAGTGTTTTTTATAAAATAGCACTAAAATATTTTTTTAGAGGAAATTTTTACTCATTTTGAATTTGAGATTGGAGGAGAGCTTGGGAAAGGAGAGTAAGATCTTAGAGGAGAAGAAAAGCTATTTTTCTACAATTTTAAGAGGTCTCATCATGTAGATCAAAGAGGTGGATCTAAGGTAGGCTTCCTTAACACCTATGTTATTTAAAATTTATGGTTTTAAAATAATTTTATTTCTCTCTTCTCTTATTGTGAGTTTTCAATAAGTGTAAGTCCATTTTATTTACCCTCTTTCATTTTTGTTTCCATGGATTGTACTTATGGCCACTATATGTATTTTATTTCCCATTTGGGTTTGGAGATGAAAAATAAGTATTTTATTTTTTGGTTATTTTTACAAACATTTTTTATATTTAAAATGGTAAAGTTATGCTTCCCAAACAAGATTAAATTGTTTCATAGTTTGTGCATTCGTATCTAGGGTTTGCGAAAAATAAAAAATTGTGTTTACAAGATACTCCCATGGAAAATAATAAGGGTTTGGGAAGAGGAAATACTCAAAGGTCTTCCTTATCCCACGCCCATAGTATGGAGAGTATAATTTACCATCCACAATGGGTGAGAAGTCTTGATATGTTTGGTTTATTAGTGGATGTCATGTATAATTATACATCTAATATTTAATTTTATTTATTTATTTATTGTGTATTTTGTTTTATAATAACTCAAAAGCCTCTTGATACAAGAGAGTGTAGTTGGGAAACCTAGTTATTCCTAGTTGAGTGTGTTAATTTACTAGTACCCACCTAATTACATACCTATATCATCTTTCCTTGAACTTTTAATGTCACCTATGTTCATATATGGGAGTCCTAGGCTTGGGGATACCTAGGGAAACTCCCTGATGATGGAAATAGGATGGGAGGTGAGCCCCTCCTTAGACTGGCCTTGTTGTTACACTTTCAAATTACATGGATTCTTATTCTATATTTTGTGGCCTTACAATGTAAATAATGGGAAAAAATTTTACTTATTTTTATGCTATTTATTATAATATTACATTTTAAATCATGTGAAAAAAATGAAGGAAATAATATGTAATGAGTAGGAGCTCTCTTGCTCTAGTTATTATTAAACACTAGTTGAATGAAGAAAGAAAAAATGAAATGAAATGATTATTTTTATGTTTGAAATAAATTTTAAAAAATTTAATGGATAATATCATTATATTAAATTTACAATTTATCATAAATTAAATGAAGATCTTGTTTCATATTTTCATATTAAATCAATTTTTTTAAGCCCAAGAAGGGATAGAGGCCCCTAGATAACTTTTATGTAATTTTAAAATGTCCAAAATTTTAATTTTAATTTAAAATATGTATAATTAGGATCCTAACACATTTGATGGTTTAATTTAAGGACATAGTTTAATTTTCTATGATTTTTTAAAGACAAGTTGCCAAAATTACCTATATTTTCTTTATCATCTACTAAATCTTCATGCTATTTTGGTGCATGAAAAATGAGGAATAAAAGTGCACAAAATAATTTCATATGTAAATTCAAAAAAATTAGGCTTTATATCCATTTATTTCAATTTTTTTGGCCCTATATTTGTTCATAGTGTTTTTTCAAGCTTGTATATCTATAGGGTAATTGTTATTTTTATAGGCCATTTGAAAGGGCATTGTTCATATTTTTTAGGGTACCTTGATATAGGGTTGATGGTCACCCATGTGACCATGTGGAAACTGGAATAGGCCATAAGGGGTATGACACTTTTTTTATGGTAATTATTGTTGTGCCTTATTATTGAGGTTGATGTTTGCAATGAGCCCTACTATGGGCTTAATGTCAGGGGATGGTCAATAAGCGTTGAATGCCACCCAAAGTTGACCCATGTTTATAAGTAAATAATAATTCAATTATTATTATTATTATTATTATTATTATTATTATTATTATTATTATTATTATTATTATTATTATTATTTAATATTAAGTTTAATTAAAATATACATTGTCATAAATTTTATGCCTATGTATTGTTGCTTAAAACTAGAAATAATGCACAAGAATTGCAATGTTTTATATAGTCAATTATGGAAACCAAGAGACTAGAAGCATGGGAACCAAAAAATGACCCCATAATTTTTTGTTCATCTCATTAATGGAATAATTTTCAATGTATACCTCTTTTATCCTAGGGAGGTCATTCTAGAACTTGATGTTTTCAGGCTCTTAGAAGCCCTAGGATGGGTGGATCTAAAATATAAACCTCCTTGAGTTTACTTAAACTTCCGCATAAACTAAAAATAGAATAGTAAAACATAAAATAAAATTTATTTCTTTCTTAAACCTCACTAGTAATCATTAATTATTATTGTAGGGTTGGAAGTTCCCAACGACATTTTTTAAAACTGTAAGAGCCCAAATTTAGATAGATACTTTCCTTGAAGTTGTTTACCTAAACCAACAACCTAATCATGCATATATCATAATAAATTTTCAAAATTAATAAAATGATAAAAATACCAAAAGCTTGCAGACACCATTAATGGAAGTCTTCCAAGGCTAAGGAAGGAGAAGAAGATGATTATGTACAAGTCATCCTCCAAAACCTCCTTTATCTTTTCCAAAATATGAGTTTGAAATTAATTAACATATTTGAAGAATTTATTTCCATCCATAATTATATATATAGATTCCTCATCTTTAAATAAATTTTAAATATGAGTTAGAAAGGATCCAATGGCCAAAATAGAGTGCTCCATCCTTACAGAACTAAGCAAGGACCCCTTGGACACCATTTTAGTTCATATGAAGAGTATGTGTCCTCCTCACTAATCCATTTACTTGAAATATAAGTCAAATTTAAATTATATTCAATATTAACTTTAGGTATGATATGATCCCTATGATTGGATGGAATCACTTGGGATCTCCCTTGAACTCTTTTGAGACTTAGGACATGTTTTTTGAGTCTGTGATTGCTCAAACCCAACTCTTTTTAATTATGCATCTATTATATACATTGGATGCATAGATCCAAATAGGTTTGAATATAGTTTATTAGGATGGTTTTAAAGCCTATGGGAAGATTAGATCAAGTGGGCATCCACAATCACATAGTAACCATGTATGTAGTTACACATTTCCTCCCATGCCATTTAGGCATGTGAGTTTTTATTAACACTTTTAGTGTATTGTTATTGAAGGTGGTTAACCATTACGAATTTTATTTGTGTATAATGTAGTTTATTAACTATCATAAGCTTATTTTTGTGTAGTTTAGTCATGAAAATTTGAGGCATGACATGGGGAGGATTAGGTTAGATGGACTATTTAAGGATGCATCCATCATGCATGCATCATCTTTGAATGAAATGTTGCGTAGAAAGAAAAAAATGGTTAAGTCATTGATATCACATGTTCATGAAGGCAATTTATACTTCATGGGATAGAGGATAAAGTCAACACTTGCATGCGTAAAAAAGGTGAGCAGATTGAGGGACAAGGGAGATTATATAAATTTTTTCATGAAAATTAAAGAAGTGGATGAGTTTTTAAATAATATTAAGAATCATAAAATAAGATACAAAATTTTCATTTAGAAGTTGAAAGACTAGATAATGCATATAATAGCTAGTATGATCATTAAGAAGTTATCTATAGTAGCATGCTAGAGATTTTCTATCAAATAGGTAATATACATACAAAACCAATTTATGGTGAATAATGTTTAGTTAAACTTCATGTGTTACATTTATAAATATTTTAATACATATGAGGAAGACATTCATCTAAAACAAGGATCATTTAGGTTGAGAACAATTTTGATTTTTATTCTATGTGATGAGATAGGTATCCCTGATGGGTCTCAAAAAAAATTGGTATTTTTTTCATTTTAGAATTATTAACCCATGAAAAGTTATAAGATGCATTCCTAATCCACATAGATCATAAAGTCATACAAAATAAAGATGGACCACTAGCATGATACATTGGTTTTAGCCATTGGCAACAAGTGGATAATACCCAAGGGGTTTCTTTAAGCATATAGAGACAATTCATGAATTTTATTGATGATTCAAAAACCTTTAATTAAAGTAAAATTGAGTAAAGGGTATGGATTCACATGTTGGTTTAAGATCCGATATAGACTAATAAAAAAGTGCACTGAGAGGTTTAAAGAAAATTATTGATATTTTGTTCAATCATATTAATATCAAAGGACTTGATGAAAATAGTTCATATTGAAGTATACCTTGAAGTACCCCATCAAGGAATCCAATTTGAAAGATGATTCCTCCAAAGATGATATAGTGGTGATATACCCCACATTGTTTGAGGTATATACAAAAGTATGCCACATGACTTACATGTAATATAAATAAATAAAAATAATAGAGATGAGTAATGATCCCCCACTCAATTTCAAATAGAAACCCAAACCACAGTCAAATCAATTCATTAAACCATGAGGAAATGAATGCACATAGATGAATATGATGAAATAGAATATTCTAGTGAGACTTTGGTGACAAATAGAATAAAAATGTGTGTGTTAGATGAAAAATAACCCTTGATATAGGAATATAATATTCATAATGAACTTAAGGTAAAAAAAGGTGGTGGAAAAATTTGTAAGTAAAAAAAGGTGAAGGCACTACGCATGCCTAAACTAAATGGGAATCTACAGTCAACCCCAAGGTCATGTATCACGTAATTAAAATTACACATAGGAGGAAGGTAAGAATGTTTTTTGGATTGAGGAAATGTCATATTATTTTCAGATAAATCACCATAATGTTCACCTATGGCATATCTTGTGCCATCATCAACTAGGCCTCAATCGACACCTACACCCTATTCATATCCTAAGACATCTTCCATGTATCTAACCCCAATAGCTAATACAACACCAATGGCTATAAAAGTGTAAATGGATAAAATTGACATAATTATGGAATTTTATAAGGTAGGGCCCATTGGGGGAACACAACATGAAAATCATCGATGTGAAAAGCCTCCCCATTAAAAATGATTAGTAAAGTGGCAAAATAAGATATGGAACAATAATAAAAAGGACAATGTTTAAAACCATGTGTGAGGAATATTTATATCTTGATACATAATAAGATACAAGTGCACAAGTAGAAGAACAAAAAACATATAAGTAGGAAGAGACTGAACAACCTAAATTATTGATTATAGTGTAATTATAAGAGTTCAAATTTATGGAATATGAGAATTCCAAAAATATCATGGAGGAAGAATAATAAGAATAAGAAACAACCAAAAAAGGAGGAGATAAAACACAAATCACAAAGGTGGAAATGATTTTTTTAATGTATAATGTATTCTAAGATGGAAATTCCTTAAAGGCTTTATGGAAACAACTTTTGTGGATGTTTGAGGCACATTCAGAAGACCCAAATTTAGATTTCCCTTAGAATTACTCAATAATGAAGAGTCCAAAACTAAATAATATCAAAATAGTGTAGTTGATGTAGATTCATACCCATTCAATGAAGAATAATTGAGGCTAATATTAATGAAATTAGAAACATATGTAGTGAAAAATGACATGGTAAAAAATTCCAATGTGTTATAAAATGATAAGTATATGGTATAAAATGCGAGAAATTTATTTCTTGTAAAGAGAAAGCTCACCATTATAGAGGCTAAATTAGCCAAAATATGTAGGAAAATTGATAATGAGGATGAAATATTACTCATGTAAAACTTGACTAAAGACATGGAACCAATTTATCACCTTAGTCAATTGGTTAAAAAATTATTGATAAAATAGAGCATGAAGGAAATAATCCTTCTAAAGGATATGGATGTGGATGAGATTATAAATAAATAAGATAAGATTAAATAAATATATTAATCTTTGGATAATATGGTGAACACACTTAAAGATAGTTCAAATATGGATGAGCTCATCTTTCAAAATTTGGCATAAAATGTAGAAGTAATTCACACACAAGTCTAATATGAAGAAAGAAAACATGAGGCTAAAGTATTCACCATAAAAGATAAGATTTAGAGGAAAAATTTGATCAAGGAATCTAAGGAAATCAAGAACATCACTGAGGATAATTTAAAGGAACTGTATAAACCATTTATCTTGCTTTAATTGAAGGTAAGCGATGAGGAAGATACTATATAGGAAGCTTGTGTAGGCCATGTATTGGAAATACAAAAAGTGAAATGAAATAAATAGAATGTGGCACAAAGGTGTTATAAATTTAAAATTTTATAGAATATATGTCAACTAACATTTTTTCATCCAATTTCCAATCAACTATTTGGATTCCTTTGAAGAGTATATTAGTTAGAGTGGACTAGGAGTTTTAAAATTTCAGCATGAGGAAACTTTCATGTCAAAGTATAGACAAGGTAGTTAGTGTGATGAGATATTGACCTCAGATTTTGTCTAAGAATATTAGCATGTTGGAATTAGTGAAAATAAGAGACATCAACACATAATGTGTCATTTTGGATAAGTGTAAAAATATATACATAGAGAAGTAACACACAATAGAATATATGTATAGGAAATCACATACATACTTCTACATAAGGAAGGTTTTGAAAGAGTTCCTAAGAGTAATTTTACCAAGTTTCATGGAAAATATTAGAAGGTAAATGTGTACAAATAACTAAAATTATAAACTCCAAGTATTCTATGAGAGTAAGAGATAGAGGGTTAGCCAAATAAAATATCAATGTTTGAAAGGTAGATTTATAAGGACCCATTTAACACGTAAATAATTAAAAATAAATGGTGGTTATCACTAATAAAAATGCATGAATATTATAATTTTGGTTTAAAAAAAAATAAAACATGATGATATAATGATCAATTGGAAAGGATTAAAGTTGTAATTATTATCAAGCACAACTATAATTAGAAATTCATTGCGAGATAATAATTATTGATTTGGATGGGACACTAAGGTCCATATTAAGTGTATAAAAGGATTCCTTACATACTGTATTAGGTGGTTAATGAGACTTATATGTACTTGATACATTTTTGTTGATTTAGATTATTATGAATTGGTATAATATTGAGTTACCATTATTGGAGCTGAGAGATCATTGTAATTCTTGCATGTTGATATATATGAAATGTTATGAATGAATATAAGTTCCTTGTATTTGTGTGTATATTTTCTTATAATACATAATATTATCAATTATTTATACACTCATTAATATATGCCATTTTTTTAATCTTTAGTCACTAAAACAACATTGTTGTATTCTTTTGTTATGCCTTGGGTGAGCATGTAAGTCACACACGTGTCATGTGATAGAGTAGTTAGTTATGATTATTTTTTAATTTCATGTTAGTGGAACAAAATATTTGTGAATAAATTGTAAAAATCCAAACATTTTGGTTCCATTTATAATAAACTCATTGAACTGATTGATGAATATGGAATTATTTGGAAAGAGTTGAGATATGGTTTGTGGATAAAGAGCTAGTTTCTCTGAATAATCATACAAGTGAAGAGGATTTGTGTACTAATTATTGGGTGATAAAGCATTTTTATTAGCCTATTTATAAAATTTATTTTGATAACTACCTAAAAAATTTCATGCATGGATAGTTGCATATTTAATGAACCACAATATGAAATTTAGAAGGATATACACATGGATAAATGCACAAGTTGAGAATTTGATGATAATAGAAAAGGGTGAATAAGAGATATTTTTTTTTTTTGGAGAGGAAAAATTAGTATCTACCTCTTATATTTTTTTTATCTACCTAACTTTACTTTGAAGAAGCATAATATATATTTTTGTGTGAATTGAGAGGATCACACATAACCTAGTTTTATATCCTCTTACCCAATATTATATGTTAATATATGTGTGGATCACTTTTGGATAACATATCCTTTTAAATTATTCATATGATAATTTATTTATCTTAATACTATTAGTAGTGTTGGATTATCGAGTTTCAATATCCTTAGTAGGGCATATAAACGAGGTAGTGATTAGTGTTAAATCATCATGTATGTATTAAGAATTATAATAGATATTAAATATAAAAGTAATAATGAAAATCACATGTAGCTACTCCAAATTTCAAAAAATATCTAATCGAGTAAGGTAGGTACAAATAACCAAAAAATTGAAGTACAACCATTATACCTCAGTTATGTTACTCAATATACCTTCAAAATTTTAATGATGTGCCCTAAGACAAACTTGACAATTGTTGCTTGATGCATATTTTTGATTGCCTTTTTAGACTTACAATATGGAATTTTAGTAATGAAAGATAAAGTATATAAAATATAATAACAGACAAGTTGATATTTTAATGTAACTCTCATAATCTCTTAGTGTCTTAGCTAGATTTTGCATGAGTGGCATCTTTAAATAGAATAAAGGAGGGAGATTTATAAATAATTAAAAATTATTTATAAGAATATAGATATAGAATATGGTAGAGGATTTGAGAGAGTAGAAGACTCTAGAGTTAATTTGAGAGGAATAATGAAGATTAAGAGATGATTAGATGATGGCTAGTCAAGTGGTTTATAGGATAAAGTGGGGTAGGTGACAATTAGGTAGGACTGGAATTTAAAATTAAAAAAAATATGGATAAGGCAAGGTTATTATGTAATTGACATGATAATATAATACTAATGATATGATTAATTAATATGGGAAGCAGTGATGTTAGTGTATGACATGAATGATGAAGGGGATATGAGATTAATGACTAGGATAGGTGAACAATATGACATTAAGATGAAATTAGCAGAAATAAGTGAGTAATTTTATATGTATACACATCATATTAAAAAATGTTTTATTATTAAAAGGTTATGGAGGTTTACCCCTATAAGTGGCCTAATCATGCATTTTTGGTATTAAACTATGCTACCAATCGTTGGTGTGGATACACTCTATTCTACTCTTATTTTTGTGAGACAATATTTTTTCTTTACTCTTTATATTATTATTTTCATTCATTGATTTTATCTATCTATAGACATCTAAATTTGGCATAAGGCCCATTTTCATAGTGTTTTATCTTTAATTTATCATAGTTGGCCTAATTGTGTATATTTTCATATATGTAGGACTTATTTGAACCAAAATTGGTCCCTATTTAGTCATTAAATATTAAGAGAACCTATAAATCTTATAAAAATATATTCATTAGCATATTTGAAGTAAATATCATCAATTTTAATTATCCTCATCAGGATATAAACCTCTATTCATTCTAATACAAATTTGTGCCCTAGGTGGGACACATTCCTTACACAAGTGTACATTTTTGGTCTTTGTGGGTATTTTTATTATTACCATATCATCATGCAACTTTAAATTTTCTCCTTATAATTTTTAAAGTTATCATATGTGCACAACTTGTCTTAGAGCACCTTATATACACAAGTCAACCTAATTTTTTTAAAGTGTAGATGCATAAATAGATCAAACAAAAAGAGAATATTAGATTATCAAGTATTAATACATAAAGAAAATCCAAGCATAAATCTTAATCATTATTCCTATATATCTCAAATTTAATCATTAGTCATGATTTTTACACTTGAAATCCTTACCTTACTTGGCCAAATCACTATTTTATTAACTTGTAATATTCAGAGTATTCCCTATTCTAAAAAATGTATTATAACTTTTTAGAGAATCATTAGACATATTTTTTTCTCATACATTTATATAAGATGATTTATAGTAGTATATGTACTTTTGGGATAAGACCACACTATATTAGACAAGATTGCACTCCAACCTTACCCACTAACATGACATTATTCCCCACACTTTAATAATAACTTTTTAAATTTGATACATTATGTTTTACCCATATAATTATTTTATCAAGTTTGGTTAGTATCAATATTCAAAATAGTCCTCTATATAATCAAATCAAGGCCTCTCAAAGCATATTTATAAATCACTTGGAAATTTTAATGCACATTAGCAAAAGATCATTGTTATTTCTAATTTCAATTTTACTACATCTTAATAGCCATAGGTTAAGTCTCGATATATTTTATTGAAGGTCAAGGGAACTCATTATAAATAATTTAAATAAATCTATCTAGTTTCATTCATATAACAAAGTCAAGATTTAAACACACTCTAGGAGGGATAATTACATCAACATAAGGCATTTTCAAGCTATGTCAAAAACACTCAAATTACATGGGGATTTTTATGGATAGCTCGATTATTCCCCTAAGCTTATTTTAGATTTTTGTCATTTTATTTATATTGTGTTTATTTTAAAAGAGATAAGGTTTGTTTTTAATAAGTATTCGAAATGTAAAATTGACACACATATTCAGACAATAAACCCTCATAGGCATTCACACACACCCAAATTAAAAAAGTCACATAATCAACTAAGATGTGGCCATAGTGCATCCTTGTCCTCCTAGTGTAGCCTTGTTCTAGTAAAGTTAAAATTATTTTTTTCAATCATGACATAGTATGTAGGTATTTCCAACCAATTTATAGTCATATTCAATCTCCATAGTTAGCATAAAGTTTATTTGAGGGATTTTTGCTTATCTATTTGTCAAATTGTTATTTTATTTTCATTTTAGTTCCATAGATTCTACATTCTAATTTCAAATATGTATAGTTTTTTTATATCTAAATCAATTATCAATATTTTAATTTTTCTTATCATTTGATTGTTAAAAAAACATTAAACATTCTAGTGAACCTATATTTTATTTAGGACACTACTTGATTGTTTGTCGAATTTTTGTGTGGTCTAGGGTTTTAATTAAATTTAAAATTTAAAAAAATCATAATTTCCTAATTCATTAAATTTTATCTTGAATATTATTTTTTATTTGCTTCTTTCTTGTTTTTATAACAAAGCTCCATAAATTGCAAAATTACTTAGTGATTATCATTATGGGCTACATTGTGATGTATTTTATGGATACCACAATGTGAGGATTTTTACCCAAATATTCATATCCATTTTAAAACACTTAACATAAATTTTAGTCTTCAAATACCTCATGTTATATCAAAAACCCCTAGGGTTACCTTATTTATCACATATTAAGCCTATTTAAGCCATTTGATTTTTCGTGCACTTGAGAGGAGAGTATCATCCATGGAAGTTATTTTCATTATAACCTCATTAATAGGGTTAGTGGGATATAGGCATGGTTTTTAATTTGTACTTTGTGATCTAAAACATTGGGATAACACTATTCAATTCATTAATGGCTATATTTGAGATCCCACACAAACATTCAAACCCTTACCAAGATCACCCTTTATACCTTGTTTTTTCCTTGTAATGTATTCATAATGGGATTGATGAGTGAATGATTCTTTCATATGTTAAATATCATTATATATTATATTGTTACATAATTAATTACTATTAAAAATTCTATTAATTATGTGTTTACATGTATTCAAAGTCAAATTAATAAATAAACTATGTTTAAAAGGGCCCAATCTCATGGCTTTCCTATTTCACATGTTTATACTACCATATCACGTCATTATTCTTATCAAATATATTTTTCCAACTATTAAATGAATTTGTAACAAGAGGAAACATATGTTTTACAATTTATAAAATACTCAACTTAAGGGGATATTTTGTTACCTGCTACACACCCTCTTGAAGGGTGCATTATGGCTCTTATCTCAAAACCCAAATCTCAGGATAAAACTAGTGAAATTGATTGATAAAAATTTATGCAATATATTCATGAAAATATATAAAATTTTTACTCATTATTATTTTAATAGATAATAATAAAATAAATGTTCCAAGATAGCTATTCTAATATTCTTATTTCCACTATACATCCATTCCTATTTCTACACACCTAGTTACTTTTGTAGCATAATCCATTGGGTTGGAAACATCATTTGGTTTCCAACAAATATTTATGCTTATATATAATAATTATAATTATAATACTCATATAAACTATAAAAATTATACTTTATATCATGCCATTCTTGCCTTAAAAGCTAGTTATCTCAAATTAAGAAAACCATTTCTCATACTAGCCCTTCTATGGAATCATGTTACTTATTACATAACTATTTAACACACAAAATTGTATCTTATCCATTACTATTTGGATATTTGGCTCATAAAATTCATCTATATTAATTCAAAGGTAACCATGAATTAAATTTTCATGCATTGCATGTAGCTTATCTAAACTATGCAAATAATGATAATTTTTTAACAAATCTTTTTCCAATAAGTCTATAAGAATATCGTCTTATACAATTCTATGATCTTCCTCTTCAATTATAAAATTATTTCAATTTTATATAAAATCAAAATTTAACACACTTTATAACAAAATTGGTTAAAAATCTATCATATGCTCAAATTACAAAGTTCAAACAAAGGTTTAAAGAAATAATCATTGAATATGTTTAAAGATAAAATATTATGTTAGAAAATTTGACAAATCAAATGATTGATATATTCACTCAAATTTTACTATTTATACTTCAATAGTATATTATGTTTGATAAATTCAAATATTTTGATGAGTTATGTGATACAATTAAAGATGTGAGGTCAAATTGATTACTTTGAATAAGTTCAAGACTATCTTAAACTCTCCTACTTCAAATGTCAAGTTTAAAAGAAAGAAAAATTATAAGAGAAATCCAAATGAAAACAATAATGAAACTAATATTATAGTTAAAAATATCTCACAATTAGTGACAAATCTTCAATTACAATATTTTCCAAGGAGACAATTTTCAAGGTTATCATCTCCACCTCATTTATTATTGCAATAGCTAATTGAACGCAATCTCATCATTCTTCCTCCACCAATGAAAGTAGACATGTCTATAAAAAATATAATTTTTTTTAATTTAAATGCATATTTTAATTACCTTATATGTATTGGGAATTCCAAAAAGTATATGTTTGAATCTCAAGCATAAAATTCAATATCTCATTAATGAAAAAAGTATTGATATTGACACACCTACTAAAGAGGATAAGCGACAAGTAAATGACAATAAAAATGTAAATATGTAAAAAAAACCTTTTTGAAATAATAAATTAAATAAAAAAATACAATTATAAATAAAAATATACATAAAATTATTATACTCCTCAATCTACATATGGGCATCCAATTTATATTATCATTAGTAAAATTATAAGTAAACAAGCATCAGGTCTTATGATCACATTTGATGAAAGTGAATTTTTGTATGATGATTCAAATAAACATTTAATATTTATTTAATCATATGTTAAAAATAAATCCATACATAATGTCATGATAGAAAATGGATAAAGTGAAAATGTATACACCATAACACTTTTATACTCTCTTAGTTATACATATAAATATTTACATGATAGTTCTATAGCTATCAAAGCATTTGATGGTCATACATAAGATACTATTGAGAATATATTCCTACCATTACAATTAGGGACTCTCATATTTACCACTCCATTATTAGTTATACCAAGCACAAGTGTCTTTGATATGCTATTAGGATACCCTTCGATACAAAATATCAGAGCAATATTTTATATAGTACATAAATGTCTCAAATATTTTCATGGTAATCAAGTGGTCAAAAATATAATAAAAAAATATGAATATACTTTGGAATAAACAATATTTATTTATCATAAAGAATAGTTGCATGACATAATCATTTAACCACATGGTAAAGAAATAGTCTACAAAACTATTTAAGAGCATGACCTACATATTCCAAAGCATATAGAATCAACTTCTCCTTATGAGCTTGAGCATATTATAGAATAAATTTATCCATATACATATGAGCATGATATAAGTACACATGGGAATAATTGGGTAGTTTAAAATTATATGGTAAATTTTCATAGGAATAAAGTGTTACATAGAAAGAAGTTTTCATCTCCCAAGGCAACACATATTATTCAAAATGTTTCACCATAGGTACAAGAAATTACATTTTATCCTGTTAAACATGAGGATACATGTTTACATGTTTACATGGGCATATGAGTAGTGAATTAGATGGTTATATTAAAAAATATGATTAAAATTTAGATTCAGAGGCATATACAATTGGCACATATTATTTACAAGAAGTTACTCCTTCATACATATGCATCTATAGTTGGCATATCTTTTTACTTCCTCCCAATCTACATATTTATCTTTGTACATATATTATTTGATTTTATATAATTGATACTTCTTCTATCACCATTCCAAGCATTCTATTAGCCTTTGGATTTATTTTCACCTTGGGTAGTTTTCCTCTTGGTTTTTAAACCAATTTGAAAAATCCAAAAACAATTATATTACGAATGATTTCAATGTTAATTATTGCATTATATAACATACCTATCATGATATGGCTTCCTTTGCACTTACATGATTACATGTATTTATATACATTCTTCATGAACACATAAAGAATATGTCCCATTGGGGGCATGAACATCAATATCTACCTTCATATAATTATTTTTTCACATACCTTAGGGACACATTGCTTGCCTTACTTATTGCCACATTATTCTTTAACACCTTTTTGAGTATTATTTGAATCCCAAACTTTTCCTCTATTTTCAAAGCCTTGATTCTTAGCACCTTTCGATCTTTTTAATTTTAAATATTCTAAAAAATTATAAAATATCAAAAATTTAAAAAAATTAAAATCATTACCTCTAAGTATTTTGCTTATGTTATTATCTTGATTCTTTATATATGTTATTTATTTTATATTGGTAGATAATAGATTTCAATTTTTGATAACTAATGCCTTTCACAAGGCATTTGAGTGTGATATGGGAGATAATTTTACATGGTTTTTTGATTTCATGCTTCCCTTATTACCGAACAACCTTGTTAAGTTGGCGGGCATCTCTTAATTCTCCATGAACAATAAAAATTGTTGTATCTATCAAAAATATCTTTACTAAGATAAGCTACATATCATACAAATGTATTAATAATCACTCATACTTTACATTATGTTATATGAAAATGTTATTTCCTAATAATGACATGGATACATATGGTTGATGTAGAATAGTCTCATTTACTCTATGTTCCTTTTTTTACATTACTACATGATAAGGTAGGATTTTCTTAATAATTGTGTGTGGTCCTTGGCCTTGTGTGTATAATATATACATTGTATTTATTATATGGAATCATCATGCCATTTTATTGTGGAATTTGGATTTTAGTGTTTATGTGACATTTGCATGTCCCTTCATGTGGTATATTGGCCTTATGTGTGACATTATATGTAAATTTCATGAAAATGCATGACATTGTTTGTATGTTCATTACTAGTTATTATGGTTCCATGATCAATATCTTTCATTATTTATATTTTTACTCTTTTTCCATGATACATATCATACACATGTTAGTTATGTGCTTCAATTTTATATATATCTAAAAAAATATTCATATACAGATTAATGTTATATTAAATACTATTATTCAATCCAATTCAAACATTTAAAATGATACTACATGATTAAATATTTTAAATATGATTTATTTTGAGATAAATGCCTTGAAAGCTATGTATCTCATGTCAAAATACTAGTAATCATAATGGGATTGTCTTGATAAGTTAATTCCCACACATAAATTTTATATTTATGCTATTATATTGTTTTCATAATACAATATGATTCATAATTTTTAGACTATGGGGGCATGTGACTTGCATGTGCACTCATTCCTATATAGTTACTTAAATAAAAAATTCATATATAATTGATTCATATGTATGAAAATATGCAAAATAGTTACATGTTTATAATAGTTACAAATTTAAAATTTTACAAGTTCAATTGCCATTCAATATCAACTGATTAAAATACATGGATTATGATATTCATTCATGTTCAAGATCCTACATGGAAATTTCAAAACTTTCAAGTTTAAAAAATTTAAAGTTGAAAAGGTTCAAATATAATCTAGATCTATCTACATTGGTGTGATTCATATTTATATTGAAAGTGGACTGTGTTATATTCTAGTGACACTCAACATCCGTGGTTGCACTTTTTCTATATTTGGTGGTTCATCTCTTCTTCAATTAAAAAATAACAAGCCACATTTTTTTGGTTCCTCCTTTAATTATTTTATAAAGCACTCTACATATTCAAATTAAAGTTATAGTATATAATATTTCCAAATCAAGGGCTTTCATTGGTTTCCAAATTAATACTCGATCACTCTCAATTCTCCATATGTTTCAATATTTCTCCAAATGCCTCAACATAGGGGTACACACACTTCTTAGATTTTAAGTCACAATGTAATTAGATTGCATAATATTTTAGGTGTATAATTTTATTGATCTCTTTTCAAGTTTCAAATTTTAAATTTTAGATTTTAACTTTCAAATATGGACAATAGCTACTTTCAATGGGATTGTCATAGGATTCACATTAATGCATATTTCATGATTAGTTTTCACATAAAAATACAAAGTGGGTATATACACTTTGGTTGTCATATACTTTATTAATTTCACTTCATTACATCAATAGAGTAAAGTGGAGGCAAATGTATACAATCAAATTTAATCATTAAGTGTTTAACATGTTTAAACTTGACATCCTTACCCTATTTGGCCAAATAAAAATTATGTTAACCTTAAATATTTAAGAGATAATTAAATTAAATAAAAAAATATTATAACTACTCATAACATCATTTAGACATCCCCATTTTTCTCACAGGTTGTTATCAAATGGGTTCCATTAATATGTATCCTTCTAGGTGAGGGTTGTTCTAGGTTAGATAGGGCCACACTATAGCCTTATCCACTAGTGTGACCTTTTCCCTCAAACTTCAATGGTAATGTTTTTTTTTTGAGACATTGAATTTTACCCCTCCTGAACTTTTAAAAATGTTAGTTAGAGGAAATTTTCAAAATATTAATCTATACAAGTACATCAAGGCATATGAAAGCATTTCTAGTAATCACTTAGAAATTATGTTACACACTGATTAAAATAACACTATTATTTATAGTTTCAATTATGCTTCATCTTAATATTCATTGGATAATTATGAATATATTTTATATTATTTCAAAGGTAGTCATTATTAAGCATTCAAAATAATTTATCCATTTGCATTCAAATATAAATTCAAGAATCAAACACTCATTATAGGAGGGAGAAGTAGAACATGAGGCCCTTTTGGGATATGTAGGTAAGACTCAAATTACATGGGGTTTTATGAGGATATATTGGATATTCCCCTAACCCTATTCCACTTTTTTTTTTAAATATTTCTATTATCTTTATTATGCATGAGCTAAGGTTTGTATTTTTAGGTATTTTATGTGATAAATAAACACATATAGTCAAACAACAAACTGTTGTAGGTATCCACATGCAACCATACCAAAAAATTAGTCATACAATCCACCAGGATGTGAACATAGTTAAAAGCTAAGGATGATGTGTGTCCTTATCCTCTTAGTAGAACCTTGTCCCAAAAAAGTTTAAATTATTGTTTTTAGTCAGAACACAGTGTTTGGGTCTTTCTAAATAGTTTACAGTCAATTTCAACTTGCATAACTAGCATAAATTCTATTTGAGGGAGGTTTACATATCTATTTTTCAAATTATTATTTTATCTTTCTTTGAGATCTTAAAATTTTATATTTTACTTTAAGATATTTATATTTTAGTAGATATAAATCATTTGTCAATAGTTTATTTATTATTAGAACTTCATTTCAAATTAAAAAGAGTATTAAACACATCTTACATCAATTTGATCTTTATTGAGTCATATCTTACACACTTAATTTTTTTAATCTTGGTCATTCATCACCCTATTTTACAAAATAAAGGTTTTAGATTGCATGTAGTTACATAATAACTTCTAAGAAAGAGTATGTTTAAAACCCTTGCTCAATCTATTCCATTTACACTCAATCAAAACTATGTAGAAGCCTGAATCCAACATGTTGGATATTTATTTTGGAAAATTTATTCAATGCTTGCATAACTCCATAACCCATTACTTTTTTTGAGTTCTTAACTAGGTCAAAGTCATAGAATAAAAAATTTAGCACATTCTACCTAGTAAAATAGTTAAGTGAGGATTCATGAAAATAAAAAATAAGGCATCAAATTAATCATAAACATTGGAGTGAAAAACCTTACACAAGTTTAGCTTAGTTTAATATAATTAGAATCAACATCATGAGTCTTCTAAATGTGATTCTACCCATGTCAAACCCACATAGAGTGATTATTCACCCAGGGGCCTTAGATTTCATGAGCATAATAAAGGAAGTCTACATAATCACATTTCAGATCTAGATCTTTATTAGAACAACTAGGTTTAATTATTTCTTACCATATTTTATTTTTTTCATAACTTAGTTTATTTATCACTTTGTCTTATTATTATTATTTTCAAATAAGATAGATTTGAAATATGTACTTTCATAGTTGCCTTGTTAGATACATTTATTCCAATCATTTATTCCTTATTTTTAATAAAACTAGAATTAGGATAAACATAAATGGTCAACCCTAACACTTTATTAGATTTACCCTAAGGTTTTAAAAAACCTCAATCCCTTAAGGTTTCATAATTTTATTTATTTTATATTATGATCCTAAGATTTATTCACCCTTATTATTTGTAGGGGTCATATAATTTTTTGTGTTCATTGTTTGGTTATAATCATGGTTAACATTATTGAAATTAATGAGAGTGTGATGTATTTTTGAATGTTACGAAGGTTTAAATCCATGAAAGGATTAAAATCATTATGAAATATTTAAAACCACATTTTATTACAAATTCTAATCTCATTGATGAAATAATAAGAGTGGTATAAGTTGTCATGAATATAAATATTTCTCATGTAGACAATCCTAATATTTTCACTTGTTTTCTTACATACTCTATGCCTTGTGATGAGTTATTGAATCCTAATACCATGTAAAATAATCTATCTATGTCCCATATAATAGGTAATAAGCAACCTATTTATAATACCACCATTATATCACATGAGTTAGTGATTATGATGCATGCTATAGGTGGTTTGAAAAAATAAGTACATATTTTATCTTTGGAAAAAGAAAGCTTTAAGGTTAGCATGAAAAAAATCCTAATTCTTCATAACCCTATCCAAAGGACATATTTTACATGATATTTAAAATGACTTGATCATTCCAAAATTTAATTTATTTGATGGTCATGGAGATCCTCAAGTGTAACTTTATTCAAAATAAATTATATAATTTATTGTAAGAACCTTTCTTTGATGATGTTTAAGTTTTTCTTAGAAATGTATTTTGTCAAGCCTTATATTACTTCTATTATTTCATAGTGATTCCTTAGATTCAATGGGACATTTAAAAAAAGTCTTCCTAGATCAATATAATACTAAAAATAGACCTTTAACTAGATTTTAAAGTATTCATCATCTCAAATAAGGTAAAAATGAAGAAATGTGAAGTTGCATCTATATATTTCATTATCATATGCACTTATTGGTTTATGAATGATGTCATACTCAAAGATAACATATATTTATCAATAGTATCATAACATCTATTACATACAAGTTACCTAACATAATTTGTGAATCATTCACTTGTTTTATACATAGGGCCATTGAAAAAGATAAATAATAATTAGTCAAACCCTAATTCCAAACATCACCTAATAAGGTATAAAAAAACTAGTATCTATAAGCTAATATAAAGGACACGTGTTAATAAAGTAATATAATAAACAATAAAAGATATGGAAACCATTAAAACAAAATCCAAATAATGTTTCAAGAATAAATAAAGAATACAAAAAGACATTATGTAAATAAAAATTTCAAATTTCTTCCAATGAAATAATTTAAAACCACATGCAAACATATTACAAAGACAAACAATTATATTCATATCATATGAAAATGGGACATTCAATAGATAGATGCACCACTTTGAGATAGAGCTAATTAACAAAGGAAAAATCACACTTCCTCATAAACATTCCATAGGAAGGGTTACTATTTACAAATAAAATCATCCTCCTAGCGGTTCTTCAATATTAACAAATTGTAAGACCAATGACCAATATCATTGTGACCAAAACTTTAATGATGATGATGATCTATTTTAGGATGATACATATGGAGGGGATAATATTTCCCCCATTATATGTAGTAATTCCTCACAAAACATAACATGGGATTTAACACATGAATATTAATATATTTTCCTTTTATTATACATTTGATTACTTTAATATACTTTAATATGGTTTCAACACATTTAGTCATCTAATTTCAAACCACATATTCAAAGCTCCACTATATATGGAATATCTAGACTAAAACACTTAATTATTTATAATAAACATTAGATTTCAACATCATCATTCCTTGTTATAATCTCTTTCATAATTTATGGGTTCATAATTTATTTCTTGCCACTTTAGACACTTAGTCTGTTAAACATAAAAATGAATGACAACGCTTTGAGTGACACATACACTAATCATATATACATCTAATGAATAACTGATATATCATTATACATGATACCTATTCACATTCATTATCAAAATTAAAAATAACATAAACAATAATATATATATCATAAAATACAAAAAAACCAAAAATCTATTTTCATTTATTTTAGTTATAAAATGCATATCGTGTATGTTTTAACTATACTATAGGTTTATGTTTTCCACATATGCTTCTGATGATGTGATTTTAATGGGTGAGATGCATCATATTTAGGTTATATATTGTTATGGACTCATTAATTCCTCACCTATGGGAGGATATTTCTATACAAAAGTGATTAATAGATGGTGACATCATTTTAGCTTTTTCTATAGTTACTATATAAAACCACTATACATAGATTATATACTATTTTTTACTTACAGGTTCATAGACATCTCTTAATTATATATGTAGATATATTCATTCATTTATTTCATTTATTTATTACTTGGATGACTACATTTTATATCATTTTAATTATGATCTCTATTTGAATACACAATACACTTTGGTATCATACCATTTATATTTATACAACCATGATTCGGGCCTCATAGATGCATATTCATTGTAATATATTATTCTTATTATACAAAACATTATTATTCAATATTTTGTGCCTTAAATGTGGCTTCCTCATATATATTAATTTCATTATCCCATCTTCCTAATTTGACACATTGGCACTTACCTTTTATTTTCACTAACATTCTTCTATCCACTCATTTCATGATTACTTTATATGTTTCACTAAACATATCCATTTGATTATTGATACCATTCTAAATAGTTGTGTTAACTTCCTTATAGTGACAACACATTTACCAATACATTCTATCATAACATCTTTTTTTTAAGAGAAGTTATAGGTTTCGTATAATCATCCTCAACTCATTCCTTTTTGTGAGCCTTGATTTAGTGTTTTCATATATGGACTTGCACCTTATTGTGTTGTTTTTATATATTAGTCAACACATTAATAAAAAATATCAAAAAACTACATTTATTCATGATCATATCTATAAACATATATTCCTATGGGTGAATTTTACCCACACATGTTACTTATTCATCATATCTATATGAATATCTGCCTATGGGGGCATTATACCCACACATGTTCCTTGTTGATCATAACTATACACATACATACATATGGGGAAATTTACATATCTATACATATCTATACAAGTATCTACCTAAATGGGTATTTTTCCCACACATGTAATTTATTTGAATATCCTACATATATATTCTATGATACCCCTTTCACTTGTGAGTTTACATTACTTATTCATATGATATATATTACACAAGGTTTTATACATGATAGGTTGTCACTCATGGTGCACTAATTTACACATTTTTTACCCTTGAGTATTTAGACATTTGGGGGCATATTTTTTCTTTCCCCATATAAATATTCATCCTCTCTTTAAGATGTATTCACTTATGGACCTTTCCACATGTTAATATATAAAATATGATCATGACATATTGATGGTCCATGATTCCACCATACAACCTTTTACACCTTGTCACATTATGTTTATCATATGTGAAATATACATGATTCATACAATATCTAATAAAGGATAAAGACATTATTACAAAAACATAAAAACATTAAAAATACACAAAAAATTATTAACATTAATTTAAGCATCGTTACATATTCATGTATGCTATATGTTTTCATACCAATGACTTACATATATGCTTCTCATAATATTTATTGAGTGGGTGCTATAAAAAATTATGTGATACATGATACTTAGCTACATAATATTTGTACACATATTCAAGGGCAATTTTAATATAAAATATGTGATATATTATGTAAATTTACATATAACATATTTTTCTTGATGATATATTTCATTATTTGTCCTTTATCATAGTAAGCTAGTTGGTCACAACATCTCCTACTATTAGATAGATATTATATATCACATGGATGTATTGATTTTTATTGCAATCACTTGATCCCATTAAGTCCACTCTCTCTGTTATATCTTCACTACATGATCATCCTCTCATCGTTTTATCTTTTGACAAGCTCAAACTTTATCTCAACTTAACACTAAACTTTAACCACTTGTCCTCATCTTGTTACATCCTAACATCTTGGATCAAATGTGCTTTATTTATCTCTTTAAGAGTTACTCAAACTTTACCTTGTGCAAATTTGATTATGGGAACCATTGCAATCTATCTATAACGTTAACTTTGCACCTTCATACCTTTTTATTCGCTCAACCATCTATTCTAAAATTTGGACCATATAAACTAGGCATAATACTAAACAAATCCATATGATCATATCTTATTGAAACATTTGCACATGCTATAAATAATGCCATTAATTTTCTCACTTAGATTCTTCTACCATAGAGCTAACTATGCTTAGAACTGCTTGGAAGGGCAACTTTGATATTACATAACTTTTGATGTGATTCATTAAATTACCTATAATTTAGTGCATAAGATCCTCTCACATAGGTGATTTCATCCATATATTCATCTACTCCATAAACCTTCACACATGTAAGATATGACATCATCAAAAAGCCTTCTCAACTTTTATTGACATATGAAAATTTGACTAAGTGTGGGAAAACACTATCAAAAATCATTCTTCACTCATGCTTCACCATCATGATTCTTAGGCTCATTAATATTTTTAGCATATATTGGGCTCTAGTTTTGATGCACATGCCATATTACACAAATTTTATTAATTACAATGATCAATTTCATTGTCTATGTCATATTTTACATCTTAACTTCTAGTTCCTCTGCTTGACCATTGGGATGAACATATCTTTAAATATAAACCATTGATCTTGAGTTTTGTGCCATGATCTGATGGTTCTTATTTAAATTTCTCAACTTTAAAATGTGTCCATTGGATCAAGTTCTGGCAAGCTCACACTCTCCATTGGATCCTTATATACTTTCAAGCTGTAATGTTACAACTTTAAAATGCATTAATTAGATCTTTTGATCCAAGATATGACATATATTCATCTACTCCATAAACCTTCACACATGTAAGATATGACATCATCAAAAAGCCTTCTCAACTTTTATTAACATATGAAAATTTGACTAAGTGTGGGAAAACACTATCAAAAATCATTCTTCACTCATGCTTCACCATCATGATTCTTAGTCTCATTAATATTTTTAGCATATATTGGGCTCTAGTTTTGATGCACATGCCATATTACACAAATTTTATTGATTACAATGATCAATTTCATTGTCTATGTCATATTTTACATCTTAACTTCTAGTTCCTCTACTTGACCATTGGGATGAACATATCTTTAAATATAAACCATTGATCTTAAGTTTTGTGCCATGATCTGATGGTTCTTATTTAAATTTCTCAACTTTAAAATGTGTCCATTGGATCAAGTTCTGGCAAGCTCACACTCTCCATTGGATCCTTATACACTTTCAAGCTTTAATGTTACAACTTTAAAATGCATTAATTAGATCTTTTGATCCAAGATCCCACAAGCCTTAGATATTCAAAGTTGCACGAGATTTATTTCTATTTGAGGTTAAACATCAATCTCCTAATCTCATCTCATTACTTCCTAAGTCTTTAGAATGAATATGCTCTATCAATCTCATTAAACTATCTCAATATTTAACTTGCCTTTATCTCATAAAATATCAAGCATTTTCTCCTATTGAATCCATTCACTCCATTATATCTTCATTGCATGATCATCTACTCATTGTTTGATCTTATAAAATGCTTAAACTTTATCTTGGCTTAACGTTAAAATTCAACCACTTGTCCTCATATTACTACATCTTGACATCTTGGAGTAAATACACTCTATTGATATCTTCTAGAGTTTCTCAAACTTACCTTGTGAAAATTTGACTAAGTATGGGAACCACTGCAATCTATCTATAAGGTCAACATTGCACCTTCATATATTTTGCTTTGCTCAACTATCTATTTTAAAATCTAGTCCATATAAACTAGGCATAATAATAAACAAACCCATATGCTCATCTCCTCTTGAATCCTTCACCTATGCTAGATATAATTCCATTTATATTCTCACTCAAATTCTTCTACCACAAAGCTAACTATGCTTAGAACTACCTAGAAGGACAACTTTGTTCTTGCATAACTTTTTATGAACTTCATAATGTAACCTATAATTTAATACATAAAATCCTCTCACATAGGGGATTATATCCATATATTCATTTTCTCCAAAAACCTTCATACATTCAAGATATGACATCATAAAAATTCCTTCTCATCTTTTCTTGACATATGCAAATTTGACTATGTGGGGAAAAACACTATCAAAATGCCTAGGAGCCCAAATTTACACATGTATATATTTTATCATGCTACATTATGTGACCTAAGATTTAGTACATAAAAACTAGGAACAAAAATTAACAAACCCATAGGATCATTTTTTCCTGACACCTCCATGTGTGTAAATGTTGACCTCATTAACATGCTTGCTTGGCTCTGCTTGAAGCCTTTCGTAAATTTGGCTAAGTATGAAAACTTAGTGAATTTTATTTGAGGAGCCAACTTTGAATCCTCATATATTTAGTTGCATTTCATTTCGTGACTTAAAATATGGCACATAACAACTATGGACTAATGTGATCACAACCATATGACAAACTACCCCAAACTTTGTCACATGTAGTATTGGTGATGTCAATAAACTGCATATTCAGATTTTCTACCACTAGACCCAAAATGTTTAGATGAACAAAATAAAGAACTAAATGAATTCCACTCATGATTTAAACATCAATGACATCCATAATGCTAATAATCTCCCTTTTTACATCAATGATAATCATATTGCCAACAATCTCCCCCTTTGTCATTGATGGAAAACTAAATGCTCTGATCTTTATCTGGCATTGCTTATATTGGCTTTTAATGAACTTGAGCTAAAATTATTCATACCAAAATTATTCCCCCTTAGGCAATGAAACTTTTTCCTAATCTCAACTTGGACACATGCTCTACTCATTTAAACTTTTAAAGAGAGCATTTGCACTTTTTCTGCATGGCACTTTTACCAAAACTCAACTTGGACACCTGTTCTACTCCTTATTTTATAGAGAGAATTTGTACTCTTTCTCTCCCTTTGACATCAATGGAAAAGGGAATCCAACTTTCTCAATGTTTGTCTAAAATTTTCTCCCCCTTTATCAAATAAAGGAATTTTTCCAAGCATCTACAACCATCAACTCATTATAAATTTGAAAAAAAATGTGTACCTAAGTTGCCTTTTCTCTCATCTTCTAGGGTTTAACAAATTTTTTATGATCCTCCCCTTGTTCTCATGCCCCATCACTAGGATCTATTGATGTGATGTAGGATCCACCACTCCCAACGTTTGTCTTAGATACTCAAATCGTTCCTTGGGAAGAGGTTTGGTGAATATGTTTATAATTTGATCTTTAGTTGGCACATACTCCATTGTGACCTCTTGATATACAACCTTTTCTCTTAATAAGTGATGATTGATTTATATGTGCCTGGTTCTAGAATGAATCATTAGATTATTTGATATGTTAATAGCACTTAAATTATCAAAAAGAATAGAGATAGGTGATTTTAACTCTACCTTTATGTCTTTTAGTGTTTGCTTCATCCATAAGACTTGAGTGAAACATGCCACTACTAACACATACTCTGATTCTACTATGGAGAGAGTAAATGACTCTTTCTTTTTTGCTTAGCCATGAAACAAGTATATTTCCAAGGAAAAATGCACCATCACTAGTTTTTCTTCTATCATCCACACTTCCTATCCAATCTGCATCTGTATATGTTGTCACAGTGAAATCTTCACCTTTGGGATATCATAGTCCATATTCAATTGTTCTCTTGATATATCTAAAGATTATTTTCACTACATTGACATGTGATTCTTTAGGAGTAGCCTGAAACCTTGCAACTATTAAGCATGGAATATACTAAGAGGGGGGGGTGAATCATTATATTATATATCTTATAAAACTTTCCCTTTATCAAATTCCACTTAATCAAACATTCAAGATATGCAATAAAACTCAAACAATAAACATCACACAAGATAGAGAGAGACACCAGATATAACATGGAAACCCAATGTGGGAAAAACCATAGAGAATCAATCTCAAATATATTCATGAGAACAAACCCACAGGAGCACCATACCCCTTTGCCAAGTACCAACCTCAACTAAAATTCGTGAGCACCAACCCATAGGAGCTTCAAACCCCTTTTCTGAGCACCAACCCCTTTATTGAGCACCAACCTAGCAACAATTTGTGAGCACCAACCCACAAGAGCACCAACCCATAAGAGCACCAACCCCTTTGTGTATACCACACACCTATCTCTCAATTTTGTTATCTCAACAAATGATAGATCAATACAACATCTCCTTCCTCTCTCTCTCTCCTTTGCTCTTCTAAGCTAGATATAACAAATACAAATCATATTCATCTCTCACAATTTCTCTACTAAGCTAGATATTACAATATCAAATCAACCTCTCACTCTCATATTATAAATGGCTTCTCAAGCCTTTATTTATAGCTTGCCAAATGACCTTTGGCCCTCCCCCTTTGTGACCCTTCAATCCTCATGGAAAATGGCACCAATCTTGGATGACCCTTCATATTCAAGAATTTGAAAAGTCATGTGGTGACCCTTCATGACCAAAAACATCCTTCCCACTTTTGTCCTTATCTTTGGTGACTCTTCATATTCCTCAAAGTGTCCCTTCATGAGAAATTGTGCCTTTACTCTTTTGTCTTCACTTGGTGACTCTTGGTATTCCCCAAGATGACTCTTCATGGGAAAATGTGTCCCATCCTTCTTTTCTCTTTATCCCATGGCTCTTTGACTTCTCCATGGGCCCTTCTTTTGTCTCATATGCAACCAAAAATATATTTGTTAATATTAAATAAATATTAACTCATATTAGCCAAGATAAACAACATTAAATGCAATGGGGCCTTTATCACCAATAATACTAAACCTTTGACATCAATGACAATATTTCCAACAATCTCCCCCTTTGTCATTGATGGCAACCTCAATCCTAAAATTGCCACATCTTGTCACCTGCACATCCTGTCATTTGAAAACATACAGTAACTCCCCCTTACTATAGTAACCTGTACCTACTCCCTGTACCTATTTTTTGCACCTGTACCTATACCTTTTATTCTCCCCCTTTGACATTAATGGCAAAGGGCCTACCCAGAGCTAACACTTAGCTCCCCCTCACTTGATGCTAAACATCAATGGTAGGAAGTAATAGAAATTACTCCCAACTCCTCTCGCCGATATTTGAATGTATCCTTTGATCATGCCTTTGAGAAGATATCTGACAAAACATATACATTGTTCCCTGTCCTTTGAGCATCTACAATCAACTCATTTGAAACTTTTCTTCTAATCTCATAACCTTCAGCATGAAACCTTAATGTGTATCCTTGATCACAAATTTGACTAACACTCAATAGATTATGCTTAAGACCTTTTACATACAAAATATTTTGTCTTAATTCTACCATAATCCAAACTCAAAGTACCTTTTCTAGCTATCTTGGCAGTGGTTTTATCTTTGAACCTCACTGTACCACCATTGATCTTCTTTAAAGATATGAATTTACTTTTATCTCCTATCATATGCCTTGAACATCTGCTATCAACGAACCATGGCTGATCTTTATGTCTTACATGCAAAGATGTTTGCACCAACATAGAATTTTCAAGTTGTTTCTTTTGCCATGAACACGACTGAACCTTATTCTTGATGAATGGAGCTTTAAAACTTTGATCCTTCTTGATTGAATCTACATGAGTATTCTTTTCCTTCTTTCTGAAACTATTAGCTCTTTTTCAACATTCTAGTTTCTTATGACCATAATCATTTGAAACACTGCATATGCAAGAATCATTCTAATATTCCCAAACCATAATATTGATGCAAAATTTTCTTCAAAAATATATTCCCTCAAAAGATATACAAATTAATTTTCCAGCTCACCTTCTTATCATGCAACATAACTAAGACCCAATCGCATCCACCATGCTTCAATTTTTAAAAGTGTCTCCTTGAAGCCTAGAAGAAACACCCCACACAATAGGGTTCTAGAAATAACTCTTAGGAGATTCCCACATCTCCTCTATTTCTTCCTTGATCTTCTTGTGTTTTTATTTTAGAATCCATTTAAGCATGTCTAACCTTTCTGACTTACTAACCTTATCATTTATGATGTTTTTCTTTTTCTCAACTTTTGCAACTATCTTATCTTGACAAAGCTCATGCTCAAATATAACAAGAGATTTTGCACAATCCTTTTTATCTTATTCTTTATCTACTAGAGCAAGTATTTCATTTTTGTTCTTGAACTCAACCTGATCAACATTTACTATTTTAGGTCTCCAAACCTTAATTTGACTCTTCTCATATCTTTTAGGGGCTCTGTAACTTTTGACATACTTTGAATATCTCTTTACTTTATTTTGGCATAATCTAGCAATATGGCCAACCTCATGACAACAAAAGCAAACAATATTTCTCATACCTTTTTCTTGAATGTGACTAAGATCTCCCTTTGATTGATTGCTTCTCCTCATACAATCTCTTTCCCTATGACCAACATGATGACAAACAAAACAACGGCCATGAAAAGAATTTGAAAACTTAAAAGCATTGGGCTTCCTGATCGACTTTTTTGATTTGCCTTCAAAACCTGCATCCTTCTTTCCTTAGACCAATATTTCATGATCTTTCTCAACCTTGATTATAAGCTTCTCATGATTATCCTTTAAAGAACCTAACTCAACCTTCAACTGATTACACTCTTCTTCTTTTGATGTTAAAATTGAAGTTGCAACCTCTAACTGATTCTTAAGATCCTGCATAAATATCTTATTTTCTTTTACTTCTATAGCCAACTTAGAATCCAAGATACACACCTATTCTTTAAGAGCTTCAACCACATATTTCAATTCTTGATTCTTCATCTTTAGCTGCTTGGTCATCTTATGCTTTTCTTTGATCTACCTTCAATCTATTAAACCCTTTCTAAAGTAACCTGCTCTGATACCAATTGCTAAGCACAAGATATTCTGAGAGGGGGGTGAATCAGTATATCATATATCTTATAGAACTTTCCTTTAACCAAATTCCACTTAATCAAACATTCAAGATATGCAATAAAACTCAAACAATAAAAACCACACAAGATAGAGAGAGACACTAGATATAACGTGGAAACCCAATGTGGGAAAAACCACAGAGAATCAATCTCAAATATATTCATGAGAACAAACCCACAGGAGCACCATACCCCTTTTCCAAGTACCAACCTTAGCTACAATTTGTGAGCACCAACCCATAGGAGCTTCAAACCCCTTTGCCGAGCACCAACCCAACAACAATTCATGAGCACCAACCCAAAAGAGCACCAACCCCTTTGTTGAGCACCAACCCAGCAACAATTCATGAGCACCAACCCACAGGAGCACCAACCCCTTTGTCAAGCACCAACCTAGCAACAATTCATGAGCACCAACCCACAAGACCACCAACCCCTTTGTTTATACCACACACATATCTCTCAATGTTACTATCTCAACAAATGATAGATCAATACAACATCTCCTTCCTCTCTCTCTCCTTTGCTCTTCTAAGCTATATATAACAAATACAAATCATATTCATCTCTCACAATTACTCTACTAAGCTAGATATTACAATATCAAATCAACCTCTCACTCTCATATTACAAATGGCTTCTCAAGCCTTTATTTAGAGCTTTCCAAATGACCTTTGGCCTTCCCCCTTTGTGACCCTTCAATCCTTATGGAAAATTGTGTCAATCTTGGATGACCCTTCATATTCAAGCATTTGAAAAGTCATGTGGTGACCCTTCATGACCAAAAATGTCCTTCCCAATTTTGTCCTTATCTTTGGTGACTCTTCGTATTCCTCAAAGTGTCCCTTCATGAGAAATTGTGCCTTTACTCTTTTGTCTTCACTTGGTAACTCTTGGTATTCCCCAAGATGACTCTTCATGGGAAAATGCATCCCATCCTTCTTTTGTCTTTATCCTATGGCTCTTCGACTTCTCCATGGGCCCTTATTTTGTCTCATATGCAACCAAAAATATATTCATTAATATTAAACAAATATTAACTCATATTAGCCAAGATAAACAACATTAAATTCAATGGGGCCTTTATCACCAATAATACTAAACCTTTGACATCAATGACAATATTTCCAATAGCAACCATGCACACTACTTACATGATATTTTGTCTTGGTGAAATTAGCTATAACAAGCTACCTATCATTGATCTATACAAAGTCTAATTTGCATTAAGGGACTCATCCTATTTTCTCAACTTACATATAGTTATCATGGGAGTACTAATTGGTTTTAAATCTTCCATTCCAAACTTATTGAGCATTTCCTTTGAATATTTATAAATATCCCTTCATCAGCTTATGATTTCTACAGACCAAGGAAGAAATAAATTTATCCAAACATAGACATCTCAAACTCACTTTGTATTTGTGTAACACATTATTTTCACTTTTTTTTCTGCCACTAAATATGACATCTACATAAATAAAAATAATTAGCATATTCTCACCTTCTGATTTGAGGTACAAATTATTATTTGCACATCCTTTGTTGAATCCTTATTATTGCAGGTATTGGTCTAATCTTGAATACCATGATCTATGTGCCATTTCAATACCATACAAATATTTTTAAGTCTACACACATTATTTTATTCCTTTGACAATTGAAAACCTTCAGGGTATTCTATGTGGACATCCTCTTCTAGGTTCCCATTCAAGAAAGTATACTTAACATCCATTTGATAGACCTTGAACTTATTTTAAATAGATAATGATTGAATTATTCTTGTGGCTTCCAATCCAAAAATTGGATCAAATGTTTCCTCAAAATATTTTCCCTCAACTTGTGCATATCCTTTGCATATCAATCTTTCCTTATTTCTTATGATAGTTCCATCCTCAATGAGCTTGTTTCTAAAGACCCATTTTGTACCTATCACATTATTGATTTAAGGTCTTGGAACTAATTCTCAAGTTTTGTTCTTTTCAATTTGTCTCAGTTCTTCATCTATAGATTTTAGCCAATTCTCATCTTTGTTAGCTTCAACATAGCTCTTAGGCTCAATTTTAGACATTAGAGCAAAACTTAATTACTCCTTATTTTATGCAACTCTTCTCCTTATCAAAACTCCTTCATTCTTACATCCATGAGATTCTCTATAGGATGATCCTTTTGAAAAAATATTTTAGGTGCCTTTTCATTCATTTCCTCACCCTCTTCATTAGATACTTCTTTAAAATTTGATTCTTCAATATAGATTTCTCTATCAGGTTTAACTTGTTTCAAGCCTTCTTCAACCTTAACATTGATGTTCTCGACAATATTGTGTAACATATTATTGTAACATATGTAGGCTTTTTTGTGTGGAATAACCAAGAAATGTTCCTTCATCACATCTTGATTCAAAGTTTCCCAATTTGTCCTTTTTCTTTTAATGCAACATTTATTGCCGAACACTTTGAAGTACTTCATAGAGGTAGGTTTTACATACTATAGTTCTTAGGGAGTTTTATCACTATTTACCCTTAATTTAACTCTATCATAGATATATACTATTGTCTGGACCACTTATCTCTAGTATCCATTAGGTAACTTGGACTCTTCTAGAATTATTCTGGCCATCTCCTTAATTGTCCTGTTCTTTCTTTCAACAACTCCATTCTACTATGGAGTCCTTGTTATAAAGTAATGTATTTTGATTATATGCTTCTCAAATTACTCAATGAACTCATGTGAGGTGAATTTTCCACCTTTATCAGATCCTAAGAATTTGATTTTTGTCCAATTTCATTCTCCACCATGGCCCTAGAGATCTTGAATCTCTCAAATGCCTATGACTTTCCTTCAAAAAATTTACCCATTTCATTTTTATTAATATTCTATAAATAACATGAATTATCTCTCTCATTCATATCCTATTGTCTTAGTAGGACCACGAATATCAGTATGAACTAAGTCTAGAGGCTTTATAGTTGCATACTCCTTTGTTCAGAATCTGACCCTTATCTGCTTGCCTTATTGACATTCCTTTCAAGTAGTGTTTGTAGGTTTGGTTATCTTAGGCATGTGTATAACACACTTATTTGAGCTTACATTTACCAAGTTGTCAAAATTGACATGGCCCATTATTCTATAATACAACCAACTCTCATTAATCTTTCCTATCAAGCAGCCATTACCATTCACTTCAATAAGATTATAGATATTGATTTTAGTTTTTTACCTTCATTAATAACTCTTTAATATCTCTTTATATTGTAGGATTCTACATTAAATGTTACCTTATATCCATTGTCACACATTTGGCTAACACTTAGTAGATTATGTTTTGATCCTTCAATATAAAGGACATCATGTGTAGTCAATTTTCCATCTATGTTCAAGGTTCCTTTACCTCTAATATTCACTACAGTGTTGTCTCCCAAGATGATATATCCTTACATTTTCTCAATTTTATGAACTTAAACTTATCACCAGTCATATGTTTTGAGCAACCACTATCTATTACCCATAAATTATGCTCCTTGGCATGGGGTGTAGTTTGAAGAATTACAGATTGATCTTTCACTTTCCACACATCCTTGGGTTTATTATTTGTCTTCTTTTCCCCTTTTTATAGATGTGTAAACCTTTTTTCACATTATTAGGCATTCCTTTCTTCTTACTTTGTGTTTTTGGTTTTACAAAGTTTATTCTACATTTTTTAGCTATGTGACCAAAATTATTACAATTATAGCATATTACATACAAGGGAGAAAATAAATTTTTGTTTACAAAATTGATTCTCCTTTTAGGGACAACTCTAAAATCAATAAACCTATGAACAAATTGATTATAGGTATAAAAATAACCATAGAAAGATGGGAGATACCTAGTCATAGCATTTTTTATGTAGTATGAGAAGCTCTTCTTAATTCTATCTTCTTCAAGTCTCTTACATTTATGTACCCATGTGCATTAACTACCTTTGTCTTCTTTTCTTCAGGATTCCTTTCAACTTTATTCACATTATTTATTCTTGTGTCTTTCTTTGTATCCATGAAATATTTCTCTTTCTTTGTTCATGATTCTCCTTTTGCTTTGAAATTATCATATAGGTTAGCCGATGTAATGGCTATGGAACATTTTCCTTTTACATAACCAAGATGATATCTCCTTTTTAAGGATTTTGAGAGTTGATCAAGTCATTAAGAATGTTTGATCCTCCTTTTAGCTTCAAACCTTTTTCTCCTTGATCTTTAGCTTTATCAAGTTCTTTTCTCAAAGCCACTATCTCTGCTTCTAACTTCCTACACTCATTAGATTTAGATTTTAGTTCAAGTTTGAATACATCTTCTATTCTTTTAGCCTCTTAAACTGGTGTCTTTAGGCTAACCACCATATGATTATATATTTCAAGACTTTTGGACATTTTCTCAATCTCCTTTTATCCAAGCTTCTTCTATTTTGAGTTCTCTTTTCTTAGCTTGTCTATTTCCTCTAAAGCATAGATGAGTTCACACTCTAGATCCACTTCTCCTTATTTTTCTTCATCTGAGTCTTCAGCTTCTTCTTGATCCATAGAAGTTGATCCTAATGTCATAAATAGGACTTCCTTTTCCTCAGCCACAAAGGCATAGTAATGGTCATCATCATAACTATCATTTTCATCTAATAAGTCACTATCTTTTTTTGTGTATAGGCCTTTCTTGTTTTTGAAGTAGTTCTTCTTTTTGGAATAGTGGGGTTTCATCTTTTTACTATCTTCTTCTTTCTCAAAGTTATCATTTTTATTATAAGGAAACATAGCAGCAAAATGTCTTACTTTACCATAGTTAAAGCATTTGAAGGGTAACTCACCTTTTTACTTTGTAAACCCTCTTCTTAATCTTTTTAAAAAGTTGGCTTCTTCTTCATTAGTCTCTTCAAATCTATATGTAGGTGCTTCTACCTTCACTGATTTGGATGATTTTAATGTAGCTTCTCTCTTAAAGGTATATATTTCTCCCATTCTCATCTCATAGGCTATGAATGTTCCATGAAACTCATTGACATTGAGTTTATCTAGATCTCTTGCTTCCTCTATTATACATATTTTTAAGTTATACCTTGATGGCAGAGATATTAGGACGTTTTTGACAATGACTGGATCTTTTATTTCTTCTCCAAGGCCTCTGATTACATTGACTATTTCATCTACAATGAGGAGGTAGCTTGCAATGTTCTCTTCTTCATTAATTTTAAGGATTTCAAACTTGCCTTTGAACATTTATAGCTTGGCATGATTTACCTTGTCATCACCTTCATAGATGCTTTTTAAGTTATTTCATATATCTTATACATTTTGATAATGCATCACTTTGACAAACTTTGAATTAGATAATCCACATAAAATAGCATTATTAGCCTTGACATTGATCTCATATGCTTTCTTACCAACCTGATCAATAGGAGTTGTATTAGGAGCTATATATTCATTTTAAAAAAAAAATCTATACATCAAACCCTAATGAAGATAAATATACTTCCATTCTTATGCTCCAAAATACATAGTTTGATCCATCAAAGAGAGGTGCCTTGTTTGAGGAAGAGCCTTCTTGACTATACATTTATGTTCACCATCCAAGATCTACCTGAGCTAATTAAGCTTCTTCTAAGGAACTAGGGCTCTGATACCAATTGATGGAACATAACTATCTACTAAGAGGGAGTGAATTAGTATATTGACTAATTTATTCCTTTTTAAAACTTTTAATGTAGACTAAAAATATATGTAGAGATCACATACACACAAATATGTATAACACTAGATATATCATGGAAAACTTAATATGAGGAAAAACCACCATGAGAATAGCTTTTAGAATATACTATTATAATCTAGCCTCATAATCAAAAACCTCACTAGTTACAATGTTTAAGGGCACCAACCCTAAAGAGACATTGATTCCCTGATTTAAGAGCACTTACTCTAAGGAAGCACCCACTCCCTAGCTAATCACCAATGTAGCTTATCAAATGGCACCCACTAATCAGATCTATATGGAATTAAAACTCTAGATTATAATATAAATTTATAAATGAATCCAATTATATATTCTCTATTATAGGTCTAGTCTATAACTACTCATGCTCTTCACTTCATCTCTCTTCTCTTCCTTTTTCTTCTCTTCTCTACTCCTCTATCTCTGTCTCTATATTTCTCTATTTGACAAAATTCAATTATATCAACAATTTTTTCCTATATCCTAGATCACACACACACACACACATAATAATTATTTGATATAGGGTTTATATCTACTCTATGTTCACACTTGTTTACTAACACATCATGATAATTCTATTAGACTTTAGTTCCTATATTTAACATCAATTTTACCCCATCTTGAATTCATGCTTCACCACTATGATTCATGGTCTCATTACTATTTTTAGCATATACCAGGCTCTAGTTTTGATTCACATGCCATATTAAAAAAATTTGATCAATTACAGTGATCAATTTCATTGTCTATGTTGTATTTTATGTCTTAACTTCAAGTTCCTCTACTTGACTATTGGGATGAACATATCTTTAAATATCAACCATTGATTATAAATTTTCTTCCATGATTTGATGGTTCTTATTCAAATTGCTCAACTTTAAAATGCATCCATTGGATTAAGTTATGATAGGCTCACACTATCCATTAGATCCTTGTATGCTTCTGAGATTTAATGTTCCAACTTTAAAATGCATCTGTTGGATCTTTTGATCTGAGCTCACACGTGCCATTATATCTTCAAAGTTGCATGAGATTTATTTTTGTTTGAGGTTAAACATTGAGCTCCTAATCTCATCTCATTTCTTCTTGAGTCTTTGGAATTAATACACTCCATCAATATCATCAAACTATCCTAGTCTTTAAATCACCTCTATCTCATTAAATATCAAACACTTGATCCCATTGAGTTTACTCATTCTGTTAGATCTTCATTGTATGATCATCCTCTCATCATTCAATCTTCTAAAAATATTTAGCTTTATCTCAACTTAATGTTAAACTTAGACCACTTGTCCTCATCTTGACATCTTGGAGCAAACGCGCTCCATTATTATCTTTGATATTTGTTAAAACTTTACCTTGTGCAAATTTGACTAGTTATGGGAACTATTGTAATATATCTATAAGGTAAACTTTGTACCTTCATATCTTTTAATTCGATCAACTACCTTTTCTAAAATTTGGACCATATAAACTAGGAATATACTAAACAAACCCATATGCTCATCTCTTCATGAATCCTTTATGTATGCTAGATATAATGCCATTAATCTGCTCACTTAGATTATTCTACCATAGAGCTAATTGTCGTTAGAACTACCTAGAAGGCTAAGTTTATTCTTGTATAACTTTTAAAGTGCTTCATTTCATGACCTATAATTTAGTGCATAAGGTCCTCTCACATAGTGGATTCCATCCATATATTCATCTACTCTAGAAACCTTCATACATGTAAGATATGACATTATCAAGATGCCTTCTCATCCTTTTTTGACATATGAAAAATTGATTATAGAAAAACACTATCAAAATAATTAGGATCCCAACTTTACACATGCATATCTTTTGTTACGCTACATCGTGTGACCTAAGATTTAGAACATGGAAACTAGGGGAAAAAATTAACAAACCCATATGATCATTTTGTCATGAAACCTCCATGTGTTTGAATTATAACCTCATCAACATGCTTACTTGGATCTTGTTGAACCTTTTTGCAAATTTGGCAAAGTATATAAACTTAGTGAATTTTATCTGAGTAACCAACTTTGCATCCTCATATATTCAACTTTGCTTCATCATATGACTTCAAATATGGTGCATAACAACTAAGGACTAATGTGATCAAAACCATATGACCAACTCTCCCAAACTCATTCACATGTGGTAATAGTGATGTCAGCAAACTACCTATTCAGATTTTCTACCACTAGACCCAAAATGTCTAAATGAAAAAAATGAATAAATGGATGAATTCCATTCATGCTATGAACATCAATGACATTCATAATGCCAATAATCTCCCTTTTTAAATCAATGACAATCATATTACCAATAAATAAATTTTGTGTTTAGTGTTATACAATGGTTTTAGTATTGGGGTAGTACCCATCACACCATAATATTCATAAAATAGATCACCACTTACAATAGTCACTAAGTAGTTTTAAAATAGTCAGAACATAGTTTATAAAAATAAGTAATAAAAAAATAAAATAAAGATAAAATAAAATCAAAATATTTTTGTTTATAAATATTAACACATTTTAACCCAAGGTCAAAAGAAAGAGCTTCAATGTCATATTTTATCCAAGGTGACAAGACAATTTATTCAATGTCAGATTAAATACAAGGTCAAAGAATATTGACTCATTGATTCATATTTATATCTAAATTTGAAGGTTATTTTCTTCTAGTGTCAAGAATTAAATTTGGATGAAATCCTAAGACATAATCAAGCAAACAAGTAGTGTTTTGATAAAATTATGAGTTCATCATAATGTTTAATGTTCTTTTTTATTTAACAATGAACTGATAATAACAAATAAACTATTGAAAATTTATTTATATCCATAGAAATCCATATATCTAAATGTTAAATATAGAATTTATAAAATTGAAGAAAAGTTATAAATAACAAATTGACAAAAGATATGAAAACCTATCTTGGACCTAATTAATTACTAATTATGCAAGGGGATTGATGATGAAAATTGGTGAAAATGACCTAATAATTATGTCACATCCAAAAAAAATATGTTAGGATAAGGCCACACTAGGAAGAAAGGGACACATTAAAGCCTTTTTTATTGGCAGTGGTGACATTTTAGTTGATTATGTGAATGATTTACTAATCTGGATGTGTGTACCTATTTTTGAGGGTTTATTGTTTTACTATGTCTCTTATTTTATTGTGTGAAATACCTAAAAAATACAAACCCTATCTCCTACACAATAAATACAATTTAAATTAAATACAAAGAATGGAATAATGTGAGGTTAATAGCTGAGTTATCCTAAAAATACCACTTATATTTAAATTAAATTAAGGACCTTAGGATGATGTACTCCTCCCTCCTAGAGTGAATGTGCAAATATTTATATTTGATATATAAATTAAACTAGATGGATTTAGTTGAATGCTTAACAATTAATACCCTTGGACCTATAATAAAATACATTTAGACTTAGCCTATGACTATTAGCATAAATTATAATTTGATTTGGAAAGATTAGTGCTCTTTTGCTCAATGTGTAGTCCTTTTTGTAAGGACCTGTAGGTAAAGGTATTGAGTGAAATTTATTTTCTTTTATAGTGACAAATATATAATATTTCCATTAATTTTTTTTTTATAAAAGTGTGGAAGTGTTGAAATAAAGTGACTCAAATTTGAAAATTGACAGTTAGAGCACTTTCAACAATGGCATAGTAGTGGATAGGGTCAACCTACAATCCTATCCACCTAGTGTGGTCTTATCCTATAAGATCATAAATTGATAAAACTTGTTTGATAGAATATATAAGAATAATAGGGATGTTTTAATGGTGTTCTCATTATTTTTAAGATAGTGAATAGAATAAGGAATGCTTTCATAGATATTTTAAGTTAACAAAATGGTGAATAGGGAAATTAATGCTAAGGATGTCAAGATTAAACATTTACAAGCATTTAATGTTTAAATTGGAGTGTATACACATAGAAAGCTTAATTTTATTATCTATTTATATCACTTTTCAATCCGTTACATCATGATATTCTCAACATAATTTTTAAGATGAGTATCACTTAGATATTATGCCTTGGAAATTTATTCTTGTTATGGCCCTCAACTTCACAGTCAATATGTTATAACCTAATTCTAGTGTTTTGTGCAATATTGATAGTTAACTTCTAAATTTGAGTAGTGATTTTCATTATCTATGCTTCCATAAAGGAAAAATCCTAATATCTAGGTTTCCAACTAATTTCTCACTTAAATAAACTTCCAAGGCTTCCCATAGCTCTATAAAAATATTAATTGACAAATTTTGCCAAAAATGTAAGAGAAAACCACCCAAAAACCATTAGGCATGTTGTAAGGGCTGCATCTCCTATGAAAAACTATATATCTAGGTCTTAAACCTTTCATGATAAGCATAAATGATTTATGTGACATCTTAATTTCTCTCCTTTAGCACAAAGATCCTTTTTTATTCAAATTATATAATGTCAAACTCCTTTAAAAGGGAACCTTAACTTACCATAATCTACTATTACCTGATGTGGATCAAATTTGTGATACAAAGTATATGCATGGTCAATAAGAGTGGTATAAAATTGGCTTGATTTATGGTCAGGTAATGATCACCTTTATGCACTAGATGTTTTCACTCTTGTGTACATCATCTTTAATAGTCTTTGATCTTCTATGCTCTAGTAATTTTTTAGACATTTCATAATTGATTTTTTTTTAAAGAGCTTTAGTGTCCTACAAGGTACTTCCCACCTAGGTATATACTCTTGGGTTCTTTACATCTAAATCACCAATGTTCCCACCTCAAAATGGTGGTAGTCAATTCCTTCAACTCCTAAGTTGGTCTTTAAAGTAGCAAGACTCACGCCCAAGGTAAAATTAATGGTAACCATAGTTTCTATACCCCATAGGACTTTTTGTGGTTATATTTACTTTCATGGTAGTATTATCTCTTCCCTTAGTTGGTATGGATAATGTGACCATGATCTTTGGTCTAACTAGTGGTACTTCTACAAGTCATGAATGTTGGTATGGTATTATTTGTTTTAAGATCCACTATTGAGGTACTTATCTCCTAAAGGCCATTATCGATAAAAAAAATAAAAACCTCCACCAAATGTTTCTAATATTTTATTAAAACACACATGGGTTGATGCTTTAAGAATATTATGATTTGGATTTATCCTAATTCATTTGTGGTTCATGCCCAGTAAGTCCTAATTAATCCTTTAGTTGTCTCTCCCACCAAATGTTTAATTCCTTACTAATTATCACATACTATGGATCATATTTCATTTACATTAAATTTTATCTAATTTACTTAATATTGTATGTATGTGCTTATGGAATCTATGTGTCTCATCTCACCTTTCTCTAGGATTTAAAAGAAATTATCACTATCTTTTACAGTCCTATGAGCCATATTTGGATTTGGTAAAAATTCATATTTAAATTAAAATAAAATATGTTTTCCTACCTTTTCCATATATTCACTTCTCATTCTCACAATAATCATGGTTCTCCATCCTAGTGAACTCTCTTAGTATTCTACCATCATTGGTCCTATATGCAACATTTCCTTCCTCTTATCCTTATACTATCTACTTAGCCCATGTGCAAGAGTTTTCTAGTTATTTGTACATAAATTCTTAGTTCCCCAATCCACCATGATAATTTTTATCTATATGGGAAACTAATATTTGTATGATCCTCTTGGTTTGTGAAGAAATTGATATTTTACTTCATCAAGGAAACATTTGGTAGAGATTAAAAAAACATAACAAATAATCTACCAAATTAATTATCCATTGAACATCTATAGAAATTATCTAATTCAACTAATTAACCCATGCATTTATCCACACATATATCCTTCTAAATTTTTGAATATTACCCATGACATATGTAGTTGTCCATGCATGAAGATGTTTAAGAAATATTACAAAGTATATTTCAAAAAGAGTGTCAAATAAAACTATCTCATCCACTTCTTAAGACTCAAATCCCACTCACCTAGATGATTATTTGTAAACTTAAAGTCTTGATCCACTAACCATCTCTCAACACTTTCCAAATAGATCCTTCCAACCATGTTTTAATGTCATATTCATCAACTAGGTCAATAAGAATACTATATACACACAATATTTTTAAAATTTATCAATTATTAATTCTTTATCTCTTATAAGAAACTGTCAAGTCTCAATCTCTCTAAGTTCATGCCTTAAAAATTGAATTGGGAAAGGGGTGGGTAGACCATTTGTGCTTCACAAGATTTTTGTTTCCTATATGACCATCCCTCATATACATTTCTCTAGATTTGAAACCTCCATTACAAGATCCTCCAAGTAATTAAACATCTCAAATAGCCCATACCTAAGATAAAACCTCTATTTACCATCCTCCAAACATATTCAAATGGTTCAACCTTATTCTGGGAAATGAGCATGTTACATGACAAATTCAGCCCAGCTAACTTAGTCTGAGACCTAACTAATTTATTTTTTCAATATCTAGGTCGACTATGTTGGATAAAAATTTGTAATGGTTTACATTTAGATCTAGATTTATAAACACATCCTTCAACTCATTTTCAAAGAGATATAAAGATAGAGAATCATTCATTTTCACCTTTTTACAATCTGTTCTTCCACCATTTTACTTGAGGAGTCATTGCTTAGGGTTTACACTTAGAGAAATAATCTTGACTTATGAAAATGTCTTGGAATCATAGGAGAATTATTATAGCCTAGATATTACCTATGTTTTTAATCCTTTTCAACCACAACAACGTCTTTCAAAACATCATTGTCCAAGGGAGTGATTGAGCCTCGATAGGTTCATCTTCAAGGCAAGTATTCCTAACTCTTATTCCTCTATTTTGGTAGATAGAGGTGCATAAGTAATGGCTTATGAATGTTTTTATCTATCTATGCTTAGGATTACCTCTACATTGACTTGATTAGAGTTTTTATTTACGTGTTTACTTATGTGTTTATTTTTCCCCATTTATACCATAAGCTTTAGTGAGCATGATATTAGATTTTAATTTTAATTTGTTAGAAACCATAGGAATTAGCTAGGGTTACTATGTGGCATTGCTAGGATAGAGGCTTTGGAACCCTCTCTAGTGATATTTTGTGGTAAGAAACCATTTTTTGTTAGGTATAGTGAATCCATATTGGTCATGACCCCAATTAAATAAATATACCAACAAGCAGAAGGGATACTTTGATTTATCTTCTTCGAGTTATAATTGATTTGTAGATCAAATTTACTTCCCATTATATACACATACTGGTAATTGAACCAAATTATTTGGGATTTTTCCTATTTCTTAACATCTAATATATGCCAATAACATGAACCCAATATATAGTTCTAGTTAACTACACTAGAAAACCATGAAAATGTGACTTGCACACTCACCTAATAAATAATATGTCTTAACAAAATATTGACACACAAATTTAATATACATATAAATACATGTAACTTCTATTCATTTATAACATTACATATATATTAGCATATAATAACGCTTAGCTCCAACAATTAAAGATCCATATTAGACCATATCATAATAATCTAAAGAAATAATAACATATAGACTATATATGATTCTTGTCAACCACCTAATATAATATGCAAATTAGTCCTCTATAAATTTAAGATGTGCCTTTCTATATAATCTAAATCATAAGTTATATTTTACCAATAGATTAAAAAATATAATCATACTTGATGATAGCTATAACTTCAATCATTGTCAATTGCTCCTATTTTTAGGCTTCATGCTTTATGCAACTAAAACATTTATCTTTGTCTAGTATTTTTTTTTACTACGATTCCTTTTTAGATTCTTTTGTGTTCTATGGATCTTTATCCTTTCACCTTTCATATGTTGATATATCTATTAGAAAACTCTCTGCCTATTATGCTCTTATTAGAATTCTTGAAGCCTCTATTCTGGTTTTCTTGCATGATTTTCTCCTCTAAGGCACACCATGCCACTTCATTGAAATCATCTTGGGCTCTCCTTCAAAAAATTCATTATGTACTAGTATGTGTATGCTCGCCTATACATATATTAATCCTTCATGTTAGTTATTTATATAAATATTGGTGTGAGTTACTTGTTATTCCATTAAAATATAACATGTATAGGGATATTTGTAGCTAATTTTTTGGATTATATGTCCTTTTACCTTATCATATAACGTTTATATATGTTCTCATCTTGTTATTAGGGTCAGCCTATGGAGTAATCATAGCCTAAGTATTATATATATAGGAGGTAGTGGCTAGTACATAAGTATCATGTTATGTATTATATTATTATTTCATTGTTATGAAGTTTTCCTAATTGAATTAGCTTGATCTTATATTTACATTATTATATTATTTTATCAACTATTGGTGTGGATCTACTCTATTTTTCTCTTATTATTATAATTGCTTGTTATTGATTTTTTATTGATATCTATATTTATTATTGTGATTTGGATGGGTATATCTAATTAATTTCATTACAAGTCATATTAAAGCTTCAATTTGGGTAATATTATTGTTACGACATGATATTTCACCCTTGTGGAAGATTTATTCAAGATACTCCACTCCCAGTCACAATATGGGAACAGCCCCAAGCTATGGGTATCCTATGTTGGGGTTAAACATTTAGAGAAGGCTGTCTTCCTCTTGATAGATCACCTAAACTAATGATACTGCTGAGAAAAAGGTTAGAAAATGGGAAATAGGGATCCTAATAAAGTTAACAAGGTGATGCACCAAATTCAAATGAGGCTCTCATATTATTGAACCCACACTAGATCTACACAAGATAATACTAGCTCACATAATCTCACAATCGAGTTAACTGCATAAGTATTTCATAAACTAGGTTTAGGAAGAACACTAATTTAGATCTATAACTAACTTTAAAACACCTTAAAAGAGGTAATAAAGAAAGAAAATGGATATATAATAATCTCCTTCATAAGGCCATCATTCACAAGCTTACTAAGCACTAATCAAAGGCAAGAGATAGGTAAAGAAAGTTTTTTATTGCATCAAGAGGTCATTCTTACAAATTTTGATAGGGTCTAGCCTTATCAAATAAGAGTCTCTAGTCTTATATAATTGTGATAGAACTTCTTATCAAAAGTGAGAGAGATTATAATTTAGAAGAAAATAAGAGATATAAGAAAATGGAAAAAGAGAGGGGGAGCATACCATCTGAGATCATTAATTAAGCTACCGCCTTTCTTAAGTTTTAAACCATTTTTTATCTAATCAAGAATAACACTTCATCAACAAGCTAACCTTAATTTTATCTAGTAGTATTCAATCTCTTCTCATTGGATGATTAATACACTAGAAGATAATAATCTATTTTGTATATGATGAGTCATGATCTATTAGGAAGGAAAACCTTACTCTACTATACTCTCTAATCCCTACACCCCCTTTTTTGATCTTCTACACCATATCACACTTTATTTAATTATGAGGACAAATTTTTCATATCCATGGACTTGATAGAGCCATGACTAAGTCTATTTTTAGTAGCTATAGGTACCTTCTTATCAGCTATGACTATGTTGATAGATGAGACATTTCTCCATAATCACATATCTACCCCTAATTCAAAATTTAAGCATAGGCCTTACTATAGATTGAAAAACAGTCTCATTTATTGGTTTTCATATAGCTATAATATCAATGAAAACCTATAGGTTGTATAGTCCTATCTTCAATTATATTAGGTTTAAACAAACCTATTCTACCTTTGAACCTTGTAAAAGCTGAGAACTCATCATATGCATAGGTTTTATTTAAATAATAGCAAATATAGTTATATATCATTAATATAATCTCAAAATAAATAGGTTTTCTAATTCTAAAAACCCTTAAATTAGATCCAAACTATACTTTAATGGTGTCAAAACTTTATCATTGACAATCCTAACTGTATCATTATGTCTTATGCTTAAGGATGCTTGACTAAGATCTAATAGCAACATATGCCTTTTGAAATATTTTCTCTAGTTATACCTAGACCATATCTAGTCTCCATTTTAATTCCATAGCTTTCTAATATTAACAATATTCATAGATATTGATCTAGGCCTTCTCAAATTGTGCCATATGTCAGCTCCTTATTCATTTTGATTCTAGCCTTTGAGAATGTGATAATTGGTAATTGCACATTTATCCTCAAGATCTTACTATAAATTTCATCTACTTCCACACTTGCACCATGTTGTAGCCTCACATTCATTATATATCTTTGACTTCTTAACCTAACTGACACTGTTGATCTGGTCTACTCAGTGAACATGTGTCATTGACCTTCATTTTACTTAATCAAATGTGCACTATTAATTTGGTAAGTCATTGTGATCATGACACTTATCATTGACACATTCAATCTTAGGTTATTATAATTTTTTGACTTGATTCTCACCATTTGTCTTTAAATACATGATTGAATTCATTTCATTAGATCTTTGGGACCCACTAACATCATCCTCACCTACTCACCATTGGATCTTTTGATCTAGATGAATATAGACCATTGATCTCATTCCAGGGACCATTTGACTTATTGAATACCCATGTGTTTTTTATATATGATTTGATCAATCAATATTTTGACACTTATCATCCTCTAGTTCATCCTTGGAATATTTGAATTCAAATGACTATTTATCATAGCTTTAACTTGATGTCCATGCACACATCCCACTCTGCTAGTTCATCTTTGAATGCTTATATCTTGAGATAGAAAACTCACCAAGATACAAAATTTTTAAAGGATGTTTGTGGGACTAAAATAATAATTTACAAGTATTCTTTTAACTCTATGGGGCCTCATAAGTAAACTTGTGAAGTGTGCAACTAGAATGACCTGTTCATTTCTATATGAAATTTGATGATGGTCTGGTCCATCTTCTTCATTTAATTCATTTTACCATCTAGTAAATCAAGAACTCTACTCAAATAATTTATCCAATAAGAAGCTTTGTATGTCAACCAAATTTGGCCAACATCTTTGGATAATCATAGGGAAGCATGCCTACTATGCTTGAGAACTCAGACCATTTGTCTTGACTGATCCATTGGGCATAGAGTATCCTCTTTGGTTCAACATATTGATCTTAAGATGAAAATTGGTTGCTAGCCTATGGATAAATCTCTCTTAAATCAAAAAAAATAACAATAACAAAACAAATAGATGCAAGTACATGTAGGCACTTTAAAAAAAGAAAAAACAACTAACGTACTAAATAAATGTGAACACATGCACTCAGTGAAAAGCATGAAATCTATTCTAATATATATAATATTGTATATAAATTTACAAGCACCTCCCTCCTAGGTCAAATGGGAAAATTTTAGTATCATTCACTTGTAACAAATTAAGATGAAAAATACATTGATTTGGAGGTACCAAAATTGGTGAACCAAGCATCTTGATGGCCAATCCTTTTGATATTCCCTCTAGTGGATGAAATGGCGCAAACATGTATCCAATGTAGACATATTGCTCCAAGTCTTCCAAGTTTGGTTCATGTTGGACTATAGGATCACTTGCTTGATTTTTCTCATCACTCTTGAGAAAGCCTTGCATGAAGACTTCATTTATGCTCTTGGAAGTAACTATACTTGGTTCACTTGGTGGTTCAAAAAGACCATGTTATTCCACCTTGTCTTTGTGAAAATTAGGACTGATCATTCTTAAAGAAGCATGCTCATAATTTTTTGGAATAAGGACATGTATGTTAGCCTGCTCAAACTCTTTGATTATGGAATTTAACTACTACCATAACTCTTTAGGCTCTTCATGGGTATGTTCATTAAACTGCATCACTTGAGCACTTGATATGTATCCTTCACCAACCTTACTCAAGATTTCATCTTGATTTTCAACTATAAATGAGGCTTGATTTGACCAACCAAGGTCCAAAACATCACACCTATCTTGATCAAGATTTCATTTACTTTCCTTTAGCTCCAACATATCAAGGATATCCTCAACTAACACCTCATTTTGAAGTGGACCAACCTCAAGCACCTGGTTCTGATCCTCTTCTTCATCTATGTAGAATCAAATTTTAATAGTCTATTCAAGGTATAACCTATGTTATTCTTGAGTATTGTCTTCTTTAGGTGAGTTTTCAACATTAATATACTCTATTTCACTCAATAAATCTAAGCACAAATGTTATCATTGATCTTCTAAGTTATTTGAGCTGACTTTGACCTCCATAATAGGTTTATGAAGGTTGTCCTCTTGTTTCTCATCAATCTACTATAACTTGAAAGTTGGAACATGCTCCTCCCTATGAAGTGGGTTGCCTATCATGATTTCCTCATCATAAAAACTTACATTGTCATCATATGGCTCAGTTATGATTGAAATCTCCTCCTCTATCCTTTGTAAAACAAGATTTTTCTCTAAAAGAGATATGGTGGTAGGGTGAAGAAGTTCAATTTGCTTGTATCTTAAGAGAGTGTCCTTTCATCTAGGTACCTTGAAGGGTATCTTTGGTGGCTCTTGAGGAAAGGAGAGAGACCCTCAGAATAATTATACACCAAGCTCATTGAGTTGAGCTATGGATGCTTGATTTAATTCTTACACAACTAACTCCTCTACTAGAACTGGTTATTAGACTACCTCAACTAACACCCCCTCCTTCTTATGTATGTCTTTCTAAATTGATTTCCATTATGGAAATGAGTAGGGAATAAACACCTTTTCTTCCTTTTTGAATGGTTATAGGATAGGGTGGTTTCACAAGTGAGGGCATGAAATAGTCAGGGTCAAATGTGTTGGAGAAGATCTATGATGAAATGGCTTCATGCTCTTGAGTGGGAATGGGCATAGGGGTAGGAGACGGAAAACTAATTGGTTCAAGTTTGACATACTCAGACACTTTTTCAATGGATAATACCCACCCTTTCAATTCTTGCTTCTCAACCTATGGATAGTTAGCTTCCTCAATTAGTGACCACACATTCCTAAGATCTTTTAATAAGATTCCTAGCCCCTCCATGGCACGAATGGGTAATTCTTGTCTAATCTTAACCCTTTTATTGATTTTCATGATTGCTCTTCCTTGGTCTAATATTTCCTCTCTAAATTTTGATATGGATGGACTTTGAAAAGGTTGACTAGGGGGTTGATTAGGAACTCTTGAAGGTTGAGATTGAGGCTCTTGGAAGGGAGAGGACACCTAATACTAATCCAAGTGAGCCTAATTCTCTTCATAAGATAACAACACACTATCTACATTCTAGATCATGCTTCTTGTCATTACTATGGCCTCATTCTCACAAGATCACCATTTTTCACACTCTTAAACTTACCATATGTTCTTTACCAAATAAATATCACTCCTTTCCTCTTGTATGACATGGATATGGATGACTAAAGAAAACTCCAAACCCCTACCAATCTCCCTTATTAGCTCAATATAAATTGATACTGCTTTCTTGACTCTTGACAAGGATGTAACAAGATAATCTTGGTATTGATAAGCATAATTAGAGGACTAATTTAAATTAAAAGGAGTCTTACCTTGGTCATATGTAGGGGTTGGAGGAGGACAAAGGCCATGATAGGGTTGATAGGCTATTTGAGGGCAACTTGGGGGAACACATAAACAGTATTTTCTTGATATGTATGATGTTGAGGTAGAGAATAAGCATACTAATCCAAATGTGGTTGATTATACATACCATATTATGATGATTAGGCACTTAGGCTGATTAAACTAGTAGATGAATACTTAGAGTCACCATTGATGTTTTCACACATGCCTCTAAAGGTTGATTGCATGAAGAAAACACCAAAACTTTTCACAAGTGAATAATGTAGTAAGTCCAAATAGGCATGATAGAAACTAATGTGACATGAGATTTCAACCTTATTTAATAGTTATTTAATATCCTCCACTCCTATTCATAATATGGGAACAACCCTAGGCTGTGGGTATCTTATGGTGGGGTTGAACCTACAGAGAAGGCCAGCTTCCTCTTTGTGGATCACCTAAACTAATGATACTAATAATAAAATTGTTATAAAGGGGAAAATAGGGCTCCTAATAAAGTTAATAAATGTGATGTACCAAATTTAAATGAGGCTCTCATATGCTTTAACCCACACTAGATCTGCACAATACAATACTAGCTCACACATTCTCACAATCTAGTTAACTATATAAGTATTTTATAAACTAGATTTAGTAAGAACACTAATTCAAACTTACAATTAACTTGAAAATGCCTTAAAAGAGGTAAGAAAGAAGGACAATGGGTATGGAATAATATCCTTCACAATTCCATCATACACAAGCTTACTAAACACTAATCAAAGGCAAAAGATAGGTAAAGAAAGTCTTTCATTACATCAAGAGGTAGTTATTACAAAATTTGATATGGTTTAGCCTTATCAAATGAGAGTATCTAGTCTTCCATAATTTAGAAAGAATTTATTATCAAAAATGAGAGAGAGCTTACAATGTGGGAAAAAATAAGAGATATAGGAAAAAGGGAAGAGAAAGGGGGAACATGCCATTTGATATCATTAATTGAGTTACCACTTTTCTCGAATCTTGAATCATTTTCAATCTGATCAAGATTAACCCTTCATCAATAATCTAACCTTCATTTTCTCCAATAGTCTTCAAGCTCTTCTCATTGGCTGAGAAATGCACTAGAAGATAAGAATCTATTTCGTAGATGATGAGTCATGATCTATTAGGAAGGAAAACCTTAAAGACTCCATAGAAGAATTGAATACTCCACTATAGGCTCCAATACCCAAATCCCCTTTTTTTATCTTTTACAACATCTCCCACTTACTTTCATTATGAGGAAAAAGTCCTCATGACCATGTACTTGATAAAGCCATTCTTAAGTCTACTTTTAACAGCTATAGGTAACTTCTTGTCAAAGCTATGACTATGTCGATAAATGAGACATTTCTCCATAATCACATATTTACCCCTACCTTAAAATCTGAGCATAAGTCTTACTATAGATTTAAAAACAAATCTCATTTATTGGTTTTCATATAGTTATAATATCAATGAAAACCTATAGGCTATATAGTCCTATCTTGAACTATATTAGGTTTGAGCAACCCTATTCTACCTTTAAACCTTGTGGAATTTAAGAACTCATCATATAAATAGGTCTTCTTTAAATAATAATGAAGAAAGCTATAGATAATTACTATAATCTCAGAAGAAATAGGCTTGCTAGTTCTAAAACCCCTTAAACTAGATCCAAACTATGATTTAATGGTGTAAAAACTTTATCATTGATAATCCTAACTTTATCATTATGTCTTATGCTTAAGGATGCTCAATTGGGATCTAATAGTGGCATATGCCTTTTGAAATATTCACTTTGGTTTGATCTAGACTATATCTAATCTTTATTTGAAGTCTTTGGATTTTAAATTTTAATGACTATCGATCTTTATCTAAGCCTTCTCAAATTCTTCCATCTATCATTTACTCATTCATTTTGATCTATCCTTTGATAATGTGACACTTAGAAATTGCATGTTTATCCTTAGGATCTTGTTATCAGTTTTATCTACTTATGTTCTTATGCCATGTGGTAGCCTTGTATTCATTCTTATTCTTTGGATTCTTGACCTTGCTCACACCATTGATCTGGTCTACTCAGTGAACACGTGTCATTGATCTTTGTTATACTTAATCAAATGCATATCATTGATTTGGTAAGTCACTATGATCATGACAATTATCATTGATGTATTCAATCTTAGGATCCTCTAACTTTTTGACTTTATTCTTTCCATTTATCTTTCAATGCATTATTGAACATGAACATGCTCTATTGGATCTTTGGGTGAACTAATGTCATCTTCACCTACTCACTATTGGCTATTTTGATCTAATTGAATGTAGACTATTGATATCATCTTAGGGAACTTTTAACTAATTGAATACTTGTGTGCCATTGATCTATGATCCAATGAAGTTATATTTTGACACTTTTCATCCACATGTTTTTCCTTAGAAAATTTGAATTCAAATTATTATTTTCTATAGCTTTAACTTGACATCCCTATGCACATCCCACTCTACTAGTTCATCTTTGAATGTTTATATCCTAACATAGAAAACTCAATAAGATACAAAATTTACATAGGATGTTTATGAGACCAAAATCATCATTTCCATTCATTCCTTTAGCTTTTTGGGGCTTCTTAAGTGAACTTGTGAAGTGTGCAACCAGACTAACTTATCCATTTCTATATGACATTTGATGATGGTCTGGTCCATCTTCTTCACTTGCTCAAGTTATTTGATCATTTGGTCAATCAAGAAATCTAATCAATTGATCTATCTAGGTAGAATATTTTTATGTGGGCCAAATTTTCCCAATATTTATTGGGTGTATGTTTTTTATATCTAGTATAGTGATTGATTTTTTAGTTGAAGGATCAAAAAACATAATCAAAATTCAAAAAGAATATGTTTTTTCCATTAATGTAATATGGAAAAAAAAATCTACCCTTATGAAAAATATAAATGTCTGAGTGAGATGGTCACAATGGTATAATATTGGTACAATTTTTTAACCCCAAAACCCTAGTCCATAAAATCTATCCCTAAATTCTTGAAACCTACACCCCATAGTTAATGCATATCTGGTCCAAACACTAAAGGCCACAAAAAATGTAATTAATAATGAATATCAAGTTATAAATAGAGTTTTAAACTTATAGATACATGGCTTTTTTAGTGAAAATCATGGCCATAAAATAATATATGCATGGGGTCAAAAGTGCCGTGGACACAATGAAATAAAATTTGAGCAAAATTAATGTGTAACTATCAACTATCAAGATGGACTTAGATAATAGGAAAACCAAGCTACTAACCATTAATTTTCTATTGGGCCACTTGGGTTGCCCCATATAGAACACCCTAAGTTAAAATATATGTCCATGTAACATTATACCAAAAGTGGACATGCACAAGTTTGACGGTAAGGATCCTCTAACCTCGATTGCTTCAATGAAAAAATTATTTGACTTACATTAAACTCCATGTGCACAAAATGTGGTCATGGAATTTTTATATTTTGAATTAATGAAAATAATTTGGTATATATTTTTTTTCACTCAAAATAAATATAATCTCTTTATTCTTAATTGGTCAGTGTTTATTGATGATTTAAAGATGCACTACCATAATAGTGTAACAAATAATTACATTAACTAGTTAGCAAAAATGTGATAAAGATGGATTATCAAGGATTATATTTAAAAATTCCAACACCTACCCTAACACATGTAATATATCATAGATGATAACATTAATAACCTATTCTTTTGGGGGTGGTATCTCAATGATAACATCCAACTCAATGTTCACATGTTTAATCCAAGTTTAATACTGGATTCCATGGTATTCACATGTAGGGTAGTGAAAAGATATCTATTCAAATATTAGGTATTCACCATATGAAGTGATCATATTAATCTAAGCACAATCATTACCTTAGACTATCATATTAAATACTCAACAAAATGAACAAAAACAAATAATATTTCATTTCAACTTATTTTTCTGTCATGATATCAAATACAAAAAGGTACATAAATGTGTTGAGAAGAAATTATTATATATTAAAGGTGATAATGAAGAATAATGGGATGATAAAGTCAAAAGATAAATTTAGGATGATCCAAATGAGGAATCATAATATACACAACTAACTACATTGTGTCTGTGCTTTTAAGAATTAACACCTCACAAACCCTCAAGGTAGTGGGTTTACTAAAGAAACATAAGGTGATATAGGAATTGGGGAGGACCCAATAAAACTCTGTAATAAACATACATACACAAAATAATGCTCAAATCATATAAATATATTCACCAAAAATATAAATTTTATTACACTAATAAAATATACAATGTATATGTGTGTGAAACCAACAATTATTGCACTAGAACAAAACCCTCTAAGAGACTACAACTCCACTAGCTCTGGATATAAATATAAGCTCCAATCTAACTTTACACAAGGACACAAAGGGTTATTATATATTAAAATCAATAGGTGAGTTAGCTATTTTTGTTGGCTGAGTGAAAGGTGGGATATGATCATTCCCTAAGTTACAACTCGCCTTTCTCACACATGTGATGATAATTTCCACTTGAATGCTCATAATAATGATGTTGTGAACATAATAAATCACACCTTGGTAACACATCTACCTAAGGTGGAATTCACATCAAGTGTGAATATTACACACACCAACACCCCCTAAAGATCATTTTAGGTGATGTGGTAAAAAATATTAATTTTTAAGCTCATTAGTATGGGTCTCAGTACCTAAGCTTGATGAGGTACACATGTACAATGATAGAACAAAATAAAAATGTAGATGTTAAATTACATGTTTTCCAAATAAAATGAATCCTCATAATGTTGAATAAGGATTGAATAAAATGTAGCTATGAATATCTCCTTAAAAGTTTCAATGTGGTAGGTGTGTAGAAAAATCATTAAAAAAATACTCAAGTGAGAGTGCCCAAATATACCTCATGAAAGTAATTAGAAACTAAAATTTGGGAAGGGTGCAGAAAATAAGGTAAAAACACATGAATATAAACATATAAAACCCCATATGGAATTTTATAAATCAACGTGAGTACAAATATATCTAAAAAACCCACCCAAAAGATATATGAATCACTAAAGAGTTGTCCACTCTAAAAACAAGGAGGCAACTATACTCAATGCTAAGCAATATGATTCACAATTTAAAAAATAAGACATTATGTTGTAAAACTTCAAATATAATTCAGCATCTAAATAATTTGATGTTAAAACTATGAATAGCATAAAAAACATGCACTTTTAAAAAATAACATGTAAATGTGAGTTATCATTTAAAAGTTATGGCTTTTGGAAGGTCCAAAATACATGATATGATTAGAAAATTAGTAAAAAAATATAAGTTCTATAAATATGGGTTATCAAAATGTAAAAACAACTCAACCACTATGTATATATAAAAATATCTAAGGTTAAAAAATAAATCACCTCTCTAGGTTTTACGGATAAAAAGTTATGAGCCACATAAGTCAAACACTCCAAAAACAAGGCTCAATGATGAGGTCTAGCCCCTAGGGGCTAAACTCACTCAATTGGAAGTCACATGGTAGACTTGGGATATCACTATAATAAACCACTATAGATTATATATTAGATATTAAGTACAAAGGTCATTATTGTGGTTTGTGTGGCAATTAGGAGACAGGAAGTTAGTGTGATCTCTTTGGTACTTTGTTATAGAGAGCAACAACTTCAAACGCATGTCATAAGAGCCTTGGTGCTCTTAAACTATGAATTTTTAAAAATATCTCATGGACTGTAATCTAATGGTATGAACCTTTATCTACTATTTTAAAAAAATCTATTATCTTTTATGTTGTTCCTTACATGCCCTGCAAATATGGATTTTTGAAAAATCACATAAAATCACCAAAAAATCCAAAAATTATAATTTTTAAAAATTATTATTATAATTTATGGAAACAAAGATCGGACTTAAAATTTATATATTTTTTAAATTATAAAAACCTAAAAATGACCTTGTAATAGCAGTTTTCACACCCAAAAAAATATCCATTAGATAATTTTGAAACCCACAACATCAATTGGCTAAAAATTTGATTAGGGGTTTAGGAAGTAGCATGAGAATGATAGGATTTATTAATATATAGAAATCCAAAACTCAAAATTCCTCCAAAGGGAATTTTAAATCCACCAAAAACACTCAAATTTTGAAAAAGGTAGAAATCTCTTCATAAAATTTATTCTCCATTTAGATCAGCAACCAATGATGCAAATAACTGTGAATAAAAATTGGATCTATGATAATTCTAATATAGAGTCATAAAAATTAAATTTAATAATAGATATAAATTAATGAGCAATCAAGAAAGCTTATTAATAAACATCCATCCACACAAGAGTGATCATATCATAGAAAGAGATTCACCAATAACATACATTGTATTATACTAATGGAATATATAATTTACATATATGTGAAATCATCAATGATTTCACTATAATATAACTCTATAATAGACTACATCTCCACCAACTATGGATATGACTATAGGCTCCAATCTAACTTTATACAAGGGAAAAAATGGTCCTTATATAGGGAAAGAAAGAGGTGAGTGAGAGATGGTTATTGGTTGAGTGAAATGTGGGCTAGGACCATTTCCCAAGTTACAACTCACCTTTCTCACACATTTGAATATAAATACCACTTAAATGTGCATAATAATGATGTTTTTCACATATTACATCACATATTGAAACACATATACCTAATATGGAATTCATATCAAGTGTGAATATGACACACACCAACATATGATAGTGTTTATTGACTCAAGGATTACACATAACTTCATCAATAATAATTATTTGCACACTTGAACTATTATTTTAATCTAGCTACATAATATCGCAGCATGATTATAGATCATCATTCCATATTATCAAAATTGTCATTGGATATTAAAGGCTAATCTCTCTTATGTTTTTTATTTTCATGGATGGGGTAGATATCATTTATGGATTCTAATTGCTCACAACCTTTGGAATGATAGAGATGAATATTCAATATTTTTTCATGTGTTTTCATTTTTAAGGTAGGACATTTTAATTACTTGGATTTCTCTAAAATTCTCCACAATTCGTTATTTATAATTTAAAATAGAAGATCTAAAAAAGGGGTAAAATAGGTTTGTGGAACAACTATTTTCATTTGAAATAGAACCAGGAAATATATCTACACATCCAAATATATAAATGATTGTTGATAAACACTTCATCATTTTTAGATCAATGAAAAAATTACTTTTTCTAGAAAGGGAACATGATCATGTCATTCAAATGTTACCAGGGACTTAACTACTAAATATAAGACCATAAAATTACACATATGTCTAGGAGAGTAAACTTGAAAAGTGGTTTTAAAATGTTGGAGGCTGGTATTATCAGATATATCCAAAGTGTATATTCATATCCATTAGTAATGGTGCATAATAATGATGACACTTAGATGATGTTCCCTATATGATCAAAGATAATTTCTCTATTCCATTAATTGATTATTTTTTACATGAGTTACATGGTGTTTTATACTTTTAAAAACTAGATCTTCATTTGGATTACCATCAAATTCAAATTAGATATGAGGATACACATAAGATACTATAGAGTTTGAATTTAGGTTAAACTCTAATTAAAAATTAATTAATAATTTATGTGCATATTTAATTATTAGTTGTACACATAATATTTAATGGTTAGTAGTAGTCTGTGTGAGACATGCTATATCATAAATTTATAAGGTTTTAAATCTTACAGAGAGATAATCTTCTTAATGTGACACACGTATTTAGAATTTTCTTGTTTTCTCTCTTAATATTTCATATGATTATTTATTTGCTTCTATGTACTTGTTCACTATATAGTAAATATCAACAATCATTGTGAGAGAGTCATTTTGTACTTGTGCATTCTAAGTAATAATATCATTTTCAATCCCTTATTTGATTTTTATTTTTAGCTTCTAATCTAGTTTTTCTATTTTGGTATTTAGCTTGATCATGCAGATCTATGTGTTAATACATAAGATTTCATGGTATCATATCAAAAGAGCACATTCACAATATAACACTGGTATCTCTTCACCTACATTCAAAGGGAGTTTTCATCCACAATGATTTTGAGACTTTGATAAAACTTAAAGTAAAACCTTTTTAAAACCATCACTCTCATTTGGAAATATTTGTATGTGCAATCTGTTTAATTTTCTCAAATTTTTAGCGGCTCATTTTTGGGGTTTCAATTCAATTTTTGATTCATCTATTTTATCTATAACTTTACACTTACCCTAGCCATCTTGCTTTATTTATATTATTCTTCAAACCCTTGACCACACCATTATTTTTATCTTTTATTTTAGCCTTTTACTCCCAATCTCAACTATAAACATTTTTAAGTGCATTTTGGGGACTTATAACCTATTTCAATGATTCCATAACATGCCAAAACCATAGAATTAACTGTAAACTTGCCTGAGTTATAACACATTCAATTTTCACAATAACATTTTTGGGAAAACTATGTTCAATTTTTTGATGCTCAACATCTGAGATCATTTTCTTTGATCCTTCATTAGGAAAAATAAATCATGTGGAATATAACTATCTAACACTCCTTAAAAGATGAAGGAAAATTAGTAATTACAAAGAGTTTCTAAAAATAAGAAGAAATAATCATTACAAAAAATTATTTCCAAAGAATGAAAAAACAATCAGAAAAAGAAAGAAAGAAATTAAATTTTAATTAAATTAGGTGTATTTTATTAGATATGAAGATATTCTTGTAAAATATTACTATTATTGAAACGTAGATAATCTAAGAACATTAAAACCTAATTGATAAAATACATAGTAATTTTAAATAGAAAAATATCAATCCAAAACAAGCAATAATGATGATGATGATGATGATGATGATGATGATGATGATGATGATGATGATGATGATGATGATGATGATGATGATAATAGTAATAATAATACTAATAATAATAATAATAATAATAATAATAATAATAATAATAATAATAATAATAATAATAATAATAATAATAATAATAATAAATCAACCTACATTTTAATAAATTGCTTAGTAATATTGTTGTAGTGATGAATAATATTACTAATATAATTATTTATAATAGTATTAAGGATCTCTATTAGAATTTTAAGAGGTGGACAATTTTGATATTATTATAATTATTATTAATTTTTCCAACCAACCTTATTATTAGAATAATAATATAGTTATTATTAAAAATTACCCAAGAACCTAATAAAATAAAATACAAATACAACCTAATGATCTAATACATACTAAGGACATAAAAAATTATAAAAAGTTAGACATGAATATAATTCAAAAAATAAAAATAAAAAGAACAACCTAACAAAATGGAGTAGAGGGAAGCTAAAGAAGAAACAATAACACCTATACACAATTGGCTTCCATGTATGACTGATCATAATCCACTCATCCCTATTCAAATTATTAGGGTGTTTCAATATTTAAATGGTCTCCCTTAAATTACACTTTTGGAATAAGATCTTAAGAAAGAATGACTCAATATCATGCTTAATATCGAAAGAGTGTTTGGTAAGAGCTGATATTTCTTTTCTTTTAAGATCAAAAAATAATGAATTTCTAGTTAGTTTTTATATGGTTTCACTCTTTACTAAGATCCCCATTAAATAAGTGGTATAAATAGTCCTTAATATTACTAACATTGAAACAAATAAACCAGTTTCATTATGTTTAAATTCAAAAAAAATCACCTTCAAAGGTGTTATCTATGAACAATGTGAAGGCATGGAAATGGGATCTCTTTTGTCCCCTGTGGTTGCCAACCTATTCATGTAAAATTTTGAATAAAGTGTTATTCACTCATTTCCTCTAAAACCTAAATGGTGTAAAAAATATGTAGATGACATGAATTTGTGATGGCAACATAGAATAAAAGCCTAGAATAGTTCCACTCCCACCTTAATAGTGTGTTTCTTAGCATAAAATTCACCAAGGAAATTGAGATAGAAGGTAAACAACCTTTTTTATATGTCCTCATTTATATAAAAGAGGATGACACTTTAGCTATAAAGGTCTATAGAAAAGACACACATACATACATTTACCTACATACCTCCTCACATCATCATCCTACTCAAAAAGCAAGGGTTCTCACAAATTTGATACTAGGGATTTCAAAATTTGTGACAAGGATAACATTTATCAATAAATTGAGCACTTAAAAAGGTTTTTTATGTTGAATGGGTATTCATGTAAAAAAAGCTAAAACTATCAATCAAGTAAAAGAGAATATCAATAGATCTAGAATAAATGTTCCCTTAGCTAAATGACCAATGGCTTATTTACCATATGTTGAAGGCATTTCCAATTAGTTAGCTAAAATTATCAAGATCCATAAATATTAGCTCCACTTTCCTTACAGTTTATAAGTTACATATGATTTTAAGGTATGCAAAGGACCATATGGACCCTAACCTTTAGAGCAAAGTCTAAATTATAAATTTATCATTTGGTATACCTTACATATGTGAGATTAATTAGAGGTAATTTGGAAAAGACTCATAATCACCATCCTATATTTGATTTCCACTTATCTTTAATCTTGATTTCAACTTCATGTACCTAGCTTTGTTTTTAAGGATCAACTTTGCATTGATGTCTCCCAACTTGTTCACTAGATTATATAGTATCCTTTGTCATAACCTTGGGTTATAATCAAATTTAAAACACTTAATTATATAATTATAACTTTATAAATTCTCATTATTCATTCATTCCTCTAATTCATCTCCTCATCAAGAATACACTCTCTTAGTCATTATCTTCACACTAGCTCAATACTCAAGGTTCAAAGCACTAAATCTTGACTTTAGTATCATGAATACATTATAACATTATGTTTGATATTTCATGATCACATTAAACTTATATTAACCCCTTAAAACCATTAAATCACACTATATCATGCATTTTCATTCTTCAACCTTTTTAGTGCCAACATGCCCTTATAGCCTTTTTGGGATTTTTATCCTTGTATGAATATGTAGGGACTATATATGATAAACCAATTAAAATTTTCATTAAAATTTATCCTTTTACAAGTCCTCATAAAGTTTCAAGGTCTAATTCCATGTTTAGATAATACTTCCTTTGTTAACATCTTCTCAATTAGGTCTATTAGCCTTCATTGCACACCCATAGTACTAGTTCCATAATGTATAGACCTATAAAAAAATAAAAAAATATTGAATCCTTTTTCACAAATAATTTTTTTTCATATTATTAATTTTCATGAAATTCCACTGATTATAACTCCTTTTATGGGGTTTTTGGTTTCAAAACCCTAGTTACTTATCTACAGAGGCTGAGAGGCTTCAAAATTCACTTTCTTTGTTTATAGGATGTTTAAATGGAATAAAATACAATTAATAGGTCTGATTTTACCTTATCCATATTAAAAAATATGTTATTAACTTACACCACTCTTTTTAGGTTTGAAAATTGCCAAAACACAAAATTTTATGAATTCTAGGAGGATTGTGTAACAAATTAGCAGTCTGTGTATGTTCAAAGAAGTCTCATACTTCAAGATATTTATTACCATACATTTTAATAATTAATTTAACATTAATACTTAACTAAACTCATTCATATTCCCTTTATCAATCACATCTACCTCTTTATTGAGAGTTGATTGGCAAAACAAGGTATTACTTATGCAAAATAGGGGTTTGTTTGTGTTCAATAGGTTTCAAGATTGCATCAAGGTTATTATTGATAATTATTATAATTTTAACTTATTAAAATTCTCCATACATCCAATAACCACTAATATTATTAACTCAAATTCTATTTCCTTGGCATACTAATAGAACAGAAACATGGGTAACTGAGCAAAACAAGTGTATAGTGTATAAACAAAATACTCACTATGGACTTGAGTTTTACCAATCAAAATTTCATTCAACCAAAAATAAAACCATTTCATAAATAATTTAATTTTCCATATACCATAATTTAAATCACATATATATTCAATACCTTCAAACACATCCACATACCTTTATTCTTGATACTTACAAGTGTATAATAGGATACATAGATAAAGTTGTCTTTTTCTAAGTCTTTGTACTTCACATCAATATATTTATTAATAAAAAGAGTATGTAAGGTTTCACATGTATATTTTATTATCATACTATATATTTAATTATTCAAACCCTCACCAAATTCATCAACTCTTCTCCTTTTCTTTTGACTGTAATTCTATACTTTATTAATTGTCTCCTACAATCCATTGTTCGAACCTATAACTACACACATAGTAAACTGATCATGGACTTAAGTTCATTTAAAAAATAATATATGATCTATAAAAATCCATATGTTTATTTATATATAATTACACATAAAAAAAACAAATCTCTTTATTCATATGAACCAACTTTATTACACTTGCAGTACACTCATGGACTTCTCAATCTTCTTTGAGGAGTTTTACATTTTCCTTTGCTCTAGTTTATCTCCTCTTTCCTAGATTTATATCCTCTTTCCTTAACATGATACCACTCACATAAAACTTACCTTATCAACCAAATTTCAACATTTGTTACTTAAGTTAGTTACAAGACAAAAGCTTCCTTACATGATAACTCAATGTATGGGTGAGAGTTACATTATTCAACTTGACTCTTGATTATTAACACCTTAATGAATTAAATATTTAATGACTTAAACATTTACAATACTTATTGGCCATTTTTAACAAATATTATCTCATCTGACCACCTTATACCATTATTATGGTCAATCTTGACTTAATGCTAATATTTGAATTTTCAAATTATCATTTTTGGAGGGAAAACTCTAAACACACACAAAACTCACTCCTAGGACTCTTGATGACTTCAAATGACATCAAAGACATAAATGGACCCTGTAAGATCCTTAACTTACATTTTCATTCCAAAATTGACCAATGTTGACCTCCATTAACATATGACCTTCAACAACACAAATATGATGTCTATTTGCTTGATGTTCCTGCATCATACTCCCCAAGAGGAAGAAAAGTTAATGTTCTCAACTTTATTTATTACCTTATAGTTCATTATTTTAGGTTATTTATTTCTCAACTTACTATTTCTCCTCCTTTCTTGCTCCTTTCTCTTCACTAGGATCTTGTATTTCTACTTTTTGGCTTTGTCTAGTCTCCTTATCAATGCATCATCTACCTCTATGACGTGTACCAACTACTATAAATCTATGTTTGTTTTATGTTCCCTCATTTCCAATTAAATTTTTCCTTACTAATACCTTGTTTATAATAAATTATTCTTATCCTTCATTCTTTCTCTTGTTCTATGCCCTTCTTCTTCATGAATCTCACTTGGGTTATGTGTCTCTAGGTGTCTTTGCTCCTTGGCATTGTTGATTCCTTATTCTAATGGCCTCATACACATATTTATATTTGTAATTTGATAACATAAACTCTTATTTTTTGCCTCTTCTTCACACTTATCCATTTCTTGATATCTCTTTCTATGATCTTTCTCATTGTCCATTTGCTTGTTTGTTAGTGTGCTTGCTTGTGACTTTGATTGCACAACTCCTTATGTTTCCCTATGTTTATCCATTATTGATCCTTCTTTGAGCTCATCCATGAGATTTTATTGTTGTAATTCACTTACTTTTAACCCATTTTATGGATTGAGAATCTTTTCCAACATCTCTATTTCATTTTTCAACTTGAGAGCATCCACCTCTTCATAATCTTCATCAAATCTTGGTCCATATTATTTTTCATATTCTTTAGAACCTTGATCCTTGACTTTTCCTTTGAATAACTCATTCATTAGATTCAAAAATATGTCATTTTTATTCATACCATGCTTGTTAATAACTATATGAGGTGTTTCACCTTTACCTTGGCTTTCCATAAACCTATCCATCAATGTTATGGTTTCCATATACAAAATATCTTCATTATTTGAAATGTCTTCATATGTATCATCATAAGTAACATTATAAATAAAAATTTGATAAAACTTATCTTATTTACACTCATCATATTTCTTACATAGTTTCACCTTCATCTCTTTAGCTTTTATTATCTCTACCTTGTCTTCTATTTGCTTCTTTAGTTTGTCATATTCCTCTTTCCACATGCTTGTTTGCGATGTACCTAAAAAATTAGAATTTTTAAAACTTCCCATGATATTATTGATCCATACCTTTCCTTGCATTTATTTGTACTGAGATAAGCTTCTTGCCTTATCTTCTTCATGTTTTTTATATTGATATCCCATCATACTAGCTTGATGAAATCTGCCCTTTGCTTCTTTTCTATGTACTTGTTCTTGTCTTTCACCCATGTTCCTATCTTTATTGGCCTATTGCTTGAGGTTATTCTTACTCTTCATATCATCACTTTTTGTCTTGATCCACTTAGGCCAAACATACCCATACCCTTGTACTATCTTTAAGGGGTGTACTTTGTTCTTTACTTGGCCAATGTGCATATTAAATTCTTTCATTTCAAAGGTACAATCATAATCAATGATCAAACACTCGTTTATCTCCATACATGACTTTTACAAGGTCTTTTCTTATCTCAAATATTCATGGTTTGCTATCTCTTCTTCCTTATATGCCTCTTCTCTTATTTCAGCTACAATGTTTTGCAAGACATCATGAAATTCCTCTTTTATCTCTTATTTATCATGTTGAGATGATTAAATTTTCACCATATTTTCTTCTTTAATATATTATCTTCCATTGTCATCCTCTTTCTACTTGATGGGTGTTGTTCTAGGCCCATCCTTCACAAAATTTAAGGCCTTATGCTTAGCCTTCATCAAACTTGTCTTCATACCTACATATATAAACTTAAAAGAAACATTATCATATAAAATGGGAGACCACATAGTCTCCATGAATACCTCTTTCTTAGACTCTCTTTTTTTCTTCTTGTCTTCACTCTCAAATGCTTCTATTGGAATTTATCTCTCCTTCATGTTCTCCTCAATGAGAACTCTTTTCTCAACCTTTTTATCTTTTTTATCTCTTGGTAACTTCTCATTTTTCATGCCTCTATGGGTTGTACCATATTTATTATCCTCATTCCTCAAGACACTCATCTTGTGCCTTTTCCCTCTCTTAAGTAGCTTTAGTGGCCACTTCACTTTCTTATTCATACTACAATTGAGCCATTAGATTCCTTGACCTTTCATGAGCTTCACCATGAGCTATATTTTATTCAAACTCTTCCCCAACTCTCTTATCAACTTTATCACTTATTATATATCCATCTTCTCTCTTTTTCTTTGCTTTCTAGGCCTACCTAGACCTTCCTCTTAGCAAACTTACCAATCGTGCCTCTTAGACCTCTATTGGATCTTTCCTCTTCCTTTATTTTTATATCTAGGACTCCTCTTACCCTTATTTACTCTCTCTTAGAGTCTTTCCTCTTCTCTTCCTCACTTGAGCTTCAATTCTCTTTCTTCACTTTACCTTCTCTAGTCCTCTTGACTAGCTTCAAGTCATTCTCATTGGACTTAGGGGCTTAGATTCATTTCTTATCAATTATAAAATTTGTCTATATTAACCTCATTGGGTCATAACTATAACATATTTTCCCATAATACCCTAAAATTATCATCTTATAAAAGCCTCACAATATTTTTTACCAATATCAAATCAACAAGTTTGTAAGAACTAACTCAAAATAGAATTCGCTAAGAGCCTACCTTGCTCTAATAACAAATGATATGAAGGTACTTGGGAAAAGACTCATAATCACCATCCCAGATCTGATTTATACGTATCTTTAATCTTTATTTCAACTTCATATACTTGTCTTTTTTCTCAAGGATCAACTTTGCATTGATGTCTCCCAACTATTTCACTAGACTATATAGTCTCCTTTGCCATAACCTTGGGTTCTAAGCACCTTGGAAACACTTCATTTTATCATTAAAAATTTCTAAATTCTCATTGATCACTATTTCATTCCTTCCTCTAATTCATCTCATCATCAATAATACACTCTCTTACTCATTATCTTCATGATAGCTCACTACTCATGGTTCAAAGCACTAAATCTTGACTAGGGTCTCATGAAGACATTCTAACATTATGGTTGATCTTTCATGATCAAATTACACTTATCTTGACCCCTATTAGTAACTTATATTTTACCTTGATGAAGGTAGATTATTCTGACCTCCTTTAAACTTGGACTAACATTGGAATTGTCTAAGGTGTGGGACACATGTATCTCAAACTAGACCTCTAGATTTGTGAGGCTAGCTCCTCTAAATATATCACTTTGCTCAATTTATTAAAACATACTATAATTTTTGGGGTGAAAAGGGTAAGAAAGATTATTGAAATGGAAATCTATTATACTAATGGCGATACACTTGTATTATTGGTTCGTCCACTCTATTTGAGCTCATACAACACTAGAAAGTAATGCAAATCATGAATTCTATAGCTTCAAAAGATTCCTTTGCAATAGTATTTCACATAGAGGTTTCATCAAGTGATTAAATAATGAGTGAAATGATGGAATGATTGATTTAAGGAACTAAATAATTAATATATCCACTTTCATCTCAATTAATCAACATCAAACACTGTATATGACCTACATAAGATGGCATACTAGTGAATAGGTGAGATTAGGACCTGCTAAGGGAGAAAATACCACCACATGTGAAAATAAAACCAATATAGCACAATAAACCTATATATATGAATATAAAAATAGTCATTTTATTAACTCGATAGATTTGAAAATCTTAATCTTGGTAGAGTTTCATCATGCCCAAGAGAGGGATCTAAAAAATAGGCCTAAAGTCCTAAATATATAGAACATGAGAATAGATAAAGCTAAGAGATTGGCATAGCAGAGAGAAGAAGAAGTCAAATAAACATCATCTCAAGTCAAAATCAGTTATAACTTGCAATAAATAGTTCTTGAGATATCTCTTCATGCTTTATGCCTTAAATGAGCTTTACATGAGCTCTTTTTTGCATTAGAATGAGATGGTGATCCCTCTTCATCTTATTCAAAATCATTATTCAGTATATTATCATAACTTTGAAAATAAATATACTTAAGATGAAATCAATATATGTGATTTCCTTCTTTCATGAAGACCATGGAAAATGCATTGATTACCTCTTTAGTTAAGTTAACTCATGATTGATTGACACTTAAGACTATTCAACTCCTTCTTTAGTCTTCCTTTGCATGAATTATCACGTGAATAATAAATTTTCATGTAATTTCCACTTTAATACTAGATATGTGGTATTATAACTCCACATAAACTCATTTGAAATCCTTTCAATGCCAATTTCATCTTCAATTGATTGATCAAATAGGCTTACTAGGCCAAATAAGCCTATTAGCCTAACTTCATGCATTTTATGGATTTTAAACCCTAAATAAAATCATTATAACCTGAAAATACAATGACATTTAGTCCTATAACAATCCTCCATATCATGAAATGAGCCTTTCTGATGAAGAAACACTTGCAACTTAGTCAAATTACTTGACTAGGTCAATCTACCTTGAATTTCTATAGATTAGTTCATTTGAATGAGTTGATAGAGGAATATAAAAGCATGTTTTTTATAATATTATGGATTTAAGAGGAATAAAGAGAGACAAAATTCACTCTCCATGGATTGGAATCCATTAAACTACCTTGTACCTCAGGTTTTATAACTTTTTCTTTTAAAAACTCCATTTTATACCATGTATGTACAATTGTGTATAACAAAGTGCCTTGTATAGGAAATTATCTGAGTTTAATTCATGTTTGAAGAGGTTTTAGGTTGATTTATGAGGTTTTTATTGCAATAAAATTGACTTTTCTCAAAACTAGTCCTTAGGAGGGTTTGGGAGGGTTTTGGAGGTAAACCTTCTTAACGATGGTTCATAAAGTACATACCTCCAAACCCAAAATTATTTACATGACTATTTATTTTATATATCCCCTCAACTTTATTGATAAAATTTGTTTCCCATGCAAAAGGTATGAGAATATACATACATAAATAAATTTGCTTGTAGGGTTTTTCTTACATTCTAGACATGTTTATGCTCCTAGCAATTTTTCATAAAAATCAGGCCCTAAAAAACATCAATACATCATGGGTTATAATTTTATAGGGTTCCTAAAATAATTATAATATAATTTTTATAAACTCTTCATGTGGTGAAATATATGATCACTTTAATAGGTGGTTCAAATGGCTATCTTGGACTGCAGTAGTTCAAACTCCTCCTTGAGACCAAAAATCATTATTCCATTGTCTTGATATGCTTATAATACCTCATTTATGCCCTTTAACATCTCATTATAGCTCATTAGTATGTCATCTTGTATTTTTAGTGTTTGAAAGTGCCTTGATGTGGTGTAGGCCTTATAGGCCTAAAATTGGTTTTAAGGCCTAAATGGCCAAATATGAGTTTTGTAGTTCTTTAGATACCTTTAAGATGATATGGGGTTAAAAAAAATTGTTTTAATTAATTTTACATCCCATTTGGGATATTTTTATGTCCTTACTCCACTTTGTCTTGATGCTTTTGAGACTGCATGTGTGGGAATGGCTGCTTGTTTGCATAGGTAAAGGTATGCAAGTGTTTTAATCTTCATGAGAAGATTATAATGCTTTATAAACCCATAAAACATGTTTTAATAATTATAAAATCTGTTTTCATAGTATTTGGGTCTCCTTTTCCTCTTTATGCCTTCTTTTTTCTAGCCTAGGGTTTTTTCCAAACACAATCTCTCAAATCTTGATGACTGGGTTTTAATGACTTTCCTCTAATTTCCTAAGATAATAATCATTGTGATATGTTTAAAATTCATCATAATAAATTTAAAAAATTATTATGATGCTTCAAACCTCATTTCATTCTCTCAACCTCTTAAAAGCTTATTTGGTTTGTCATGCTCTCAAATAAAGTATAGGAGATCTGTGTTAAAATAGTGACTATCTCCACCCCTATTATGACCCTCACAATGCAATGGGAGGATTGACTAGGTTATAATTATTATTTTATCCAAATTTGTAGTCTTGAATAGGCTTGTAGGTGCTTCAACATGATAAACTCTCTCAAGAATGATCCTTGAACATTGATTGTGTTTGAACCTAATTGTATTTCCATGTCAAAGGACCATGATTTCATGATTTAGAATTATACTTAGATTTGAATAATTCTTGATAGGATTTAATATTATATGAAATCCTTATTTAATCACCATAATCCTTCATTGGTGTAGACCTTATATCCCTATGAAACCTATATCACTATATACATTTTTAAAGACTTCTCATTGTGATTGTGTGTCATCATTGCTCTAGGTGGTATTTTTTAGGTGTAGAGGTGTTTTTAAACTATTAAACATTGAATTGTATCTTTTGAGACTCCTCATATCACTTTAAAGTTCCTTCTTGTCTCTTTCTCAAGCATATTGATTCGTCATGTATGTTTATAGACCTTACACACTATCTTATTCCATACAAGCCTATTGTATCTTCATCTTCATGTCATGGGAGTAATTTAGTAGTCTTTATAAGGTTTTGGAGATGTAAAATTTTCACTTTATTTTAATAATATGTCTTCATATGTTCTCTCCTTTTATATAATGATCTTGAGATTGCATTTTTTGGATATGTGATTGTGAGAGAGGAGCTTGTCTTTGATATGGTTGTAGGTTGTAATTTAAAATTTACCTAGATTGTAGCATGCTTAAACAACCCTATTCATATGGTTCCTAATTAGTTCACATCTCTTGGTTCTATTAAAACATTCATTTAATCATAAAACTTATTTATAGACCACAATGTTTGAATATTCTTCATTCTTGGAAAAAAGGCATGCCTTCCATGGTTGTAGATGAGCATTTATGAGATAATGATTGTGTTTATTTTTAAAATGAAGTTCATAAGATTATATAACTCTTGACACCACCATGTAACTCTAAACATAGGTATAAAACCTCATTGATCATAGAGACATGATAATATCCTTCTTTGTGATCTTTGTGAACTCAAACAACCTATTTCAAGAACTCCTTTAGCCTATTTTAGGTGGATGTTTTTCATGAAAACATGATCTATTTTAAATTTTTCATCCATGAGTTTTCCTTTTAACTTGATTCATGTGCATTATTAACTAATTATCACCTACATATTCATTACTCTTATCTTTTGAACATAGACCTTTTTTCATCATAGCTTGACTCTTTATGTGGGCACTTGGTTCTTTGTACAGACTATGACAAGTCTCAGATCTTGGAATAAGACTAATTGACCTAAAATAAGTCACTCTAATTATCTTATCTCTCTTATATTTTAATTATATTTAAACTCTCCCTTCATAATTCTCAACATCTCACTTGATTGCATCCTTGATCTCATAATTATTAGTATGACTATAGATGAAGGTTATTATGTCTTTTATAGACCAAGATAGTCTTAGAGCTTAATAAAGTCAAAGGTATATTTTATGATATTCTCATTATTTAATCAATGGTCTCTATAGGTTTAAAAACCTCTCTTTAATCTCAAACTCTCTTAAAGTTCTAAACTTACCTCACTATCTACTTCTTGATTCTTAGTTGTGTATCCTTAAAAGATGAATATAGGTAGTCATTCTATGAGGATCTTAAACAATAGATCAAATTGATTATATTGCTAAGAATATATTGAAATAATTATTTGTTTCAAATATGAGTTCAATTATCTACTACCAACCCCATGATTTTCATCAAGGTTTCAAGATTCTCCTTTGATACATTTGAATGATCTTCGTAAGCATTGTTGTCGGTGATGATATAGGGCTCCTTTGTATAGAATATGTCAAAAATATGACCTTGAGGATGTCACAAAAATAATATTGATAATCCTCTCCTTAAATTTAAAAAAATTTATGAGATACTTCAACCTCTTTCATTGTAAAAACATGCTTCTTATCTCCCTCAAACTAGTTCTCTCATGAGGTACATCCTTGAGTGGATTTTCCATGGCTATAGGTGGATGTTTTTATCACTATTTTAATAGGATTTCATGATTTGCATACCATCCTTGAAAGACCATGATGATCAAAAACCTCTGACTCCTTCTTAATAGCTTCCCATGACATGAATTTGAGATGGAAGGAGGTGAACATTATGAATGATGGAGAATGGATTGGTGATGGGGTGAAAATAGAGCCTTACAATAGTGCAAAGGCAATGACAAGGTATTGAGGATGAAGGTAACAATATGAGGGTGATTAATAGAATAAAGAGTGTATTGGTACTATCTTAAAGGTCCTAAATAAACATAGGCACATGTTCAAAAAATCATATCAGTTTGGAAGCCTTTGGAGAAGGTACACATAATATAAATAAAATCAAGGATTATGCTAAACCTTGAAATATGCTATTTTTCCTTAATCTTTGCTAAACTGAGACTCCTTGAGAACTATTGAGAGCATAATTGATGGCTTCCTTATGTTAATATTTTTATGGAAACTTTGATAATATTTCTTGGAAACATAAAAACATGAAGGAGACACTTCAAAAAAGAATTTAATAAATATTAAAACCCTTTCTCTTTCCTAAATCAAACAATTCTCCTTTACATGTTTGTAGATTGTATAATTGCACTATTTTTCCTTATTTATCTCTATTTTTCCCTCACACATGTGGAAAATAACTTAAAAATTCCTTATAAAGGTGAATTTTTCTCCTGAGAAGCTCCACAACCTAGAATTTTTCTATTGTGATACCCTAATGAAGGGGAATTCAGGAAAATTGATTGCCTACTTGGATGGAGAGCTGATGTGTACCTTGAGTTTAAATAAATGATTCAAGAAGGTGAGATTAACAAATTGATAACAAATTACCATGGATGGAATATCTCAGAGACTAGTTTCTCTGACCAAATTTGTAGATCTTGATTTTCTCTCTTATGGTCGTACCACCTACAAACCTAAAGAGCTTTCCCTATGTGGAAACAAGCTAGTTGATAGGAAGGTGCTAGTTTTGGGCCTATGTGGAATCATTTTTCCTTTAAATTCTTTTGGAACCCTTGCCATTCCCTCTTCTTCTTTCTCTTGGCCTCATCTATATGGAATGGTCATATAATTCTATACTCTACATGAAAACTACATTGAAAATGGCCTTTTCTTTTATATTTATTCAAACTCAAGTCATGAACCACAAATTTAGTGAATTAATAGGATAAACATGAGTCATTAGTCATGTTATATTAATTTTTAAGTATTTTACACCTTTATATGGCCAAAAATTGGCCAATGTGAGCTCTAAAAAGACCTTTTCCAAGCTTAAAATTACATAAAATGACTTTTTCAAATTATGAAACTTTATGACTATAGTAAATTCATGTATACGAATGTTTTCAAAGGTATATTGACTAATTTTATGACCTTTTAACACCTAATTTATCATTTAAATACAAAAAAAAATTATTTTTAGGTTAAAATACATAGTTTAGACCACCTTATAGAGGCTTGTAATGGTACTAAGAAAAGTTTCAAATTGTATGGGTTGGTATTTAGCCTTGATAGGAAAAATTACCAACAATCCATTCAAACTAGTTTATTGGCCCCTAAATTTTGACTAAGTGTTGTCACATTTTGGCATGGGACCAGCATGATGTGGAATGACCATCATCATATTTTGGTGAAGGATCAGTACGATGTGAAAGGACCATGGCATGAACTTGATAGGCACAAAATCACCATGGCTTAGAACATATGGGGTGCAAGAGGAAAACATAATAAAATAAATAGCATAAGAGGACCTAGTCAGAGGAACAATGAGTCATGAGTAACTTGAAGATGTAGGACTCAGAATAGAATTGAAAGACTAGGGGAGCACATGGGAAGTAGGAGATAGTTGGAGGAATGATTCATACAAGTCACTCTAACCTTATAGATAGGAATATTTACACACACTCTCAAGAGAAAGAACATGTGGCCATCAAGATATAGCATAGAGCATGGATCTAAGGGTGATAAATCCCAATTCTTTAGGAAGAACTAGTTGTAAGTGCCATGACTCTCATGTTGTTGAAAGTTTATGTGCCAGTTATTCATACCATAAATGATTGTAACACTTGGTTAGGGAAAAATAAGTATAAATACCCCTATTATAAAGTATTGTAGGGGTTGGTGAAGCAAGATGATATATGTAGTAATTCTACAATGTTTTGGTGAGAAATCTAAAGATTAATATATGATAGCATGGTATATCAACTTGTATTACTATCAATGAATGTGTGAATTAATCTTTAAACTATGTAAGAAATCTAATATTTTATTTTATGAGTACTTAATTATAAGTATAAATATGACTATAATCTTTAGGATAATGGTAATAAAATCTATAACCCATAGGATTGTAGTAGTAAGTTTATGATTTTATATAATCTTTGTGTATTATTGAATATGAATAAGTTATAAAAATTGTGATACAAAACCTTCAAGAACCAGTATTTTACTATGCGCTTCAAGTGAGCATGCAAGACCTAGGTCTTGCATGAAAGGGCCAACATGCTAGCATGTTGGGCTGGACCTCAGTACCAGAGCTAAACATAACCAAAATAACCCAACATTTTATTTCCATTACCGAGACCTGAAGCACTTGAATCATAGTCATGAAAAGATGTTTGAGAATATCACGCTAGAAAATATAAAAGAATGGGGTACCAGTGTTGAAGATAATTTTGTATTTCCATATCTTGGACTAGGAATCTCCACACTTTCATGTGTTGAGTAGAATATCTACATTCCCTTGCATGAAACCTTCTTTTAGAGCTCCTAGTTCTTTTACATGCTTGATTAATAGCATATGCTCAAGGAAGATCAAGGAATCTTGGATTAAGGTAGTCTTGGATGCTAGAATAACAAAGGGTTTTAGCATGACTTGGATTTTTGAGGACATGAGCAATCAAATTTTAGTGGAAAGGAGTTCTAAAAAGCTACATTTTGGAATATATTGTGACCACCTATTCATGTCTTGAAGAATCCAAGTTCTAATTTCTTTTAGAACTATGGGGTTACTATCTTAGGATTTTTTATTTTGAAATTAAGAAGTTATTTTTGATCTTGCACTAGAAACTATACCCATAAATGGATAAGTTCTCTTTTGCATGAGCTACAAATTTGGAAGGGGAGACTAGAGGTTGATTGAAGATTATAGGTTCAAAATGGTAGCTAACCAGCATGCATTATGGAAAATAAAAGTATGATTAATCTTGGAAAAGGATTATGGGAGTTAGTGGCATAGGAAGAGACTAGGAAAACTCAAGGAGTGTTGTTAAGAGACACACAAAAGTGAAAATGCATGAGGGACCCATCGCTTTTGATCTACATTTTATGTCACTTATATCTTATGAAGGAGAACTAGATGGAAAGAGTTAATGAACCAAATCTAAACCAACCAGGCTCCCCCATCATAGTGTATGCTCATACCTTTAAGTCAGATCAAGTATGTATATGAAATTATGATACAAACAGCTCAAATCTAGAAGCTAAATTGGTAAGGGATATTGAAACTAGGACATTTGATGCTCATTTAGATTTAACATTATCTTTACCTCTTCAAGTTAATTCTATGGCACAACTCAGGATGTTTGGTGGACCTAGTCTTCAAGCATAGAATACAAGCCCAAACCTAGTTAACCAATTGTCTACCATGCCTCATACCACAAGAACTACTACTATAGGTGTTGCATGAGGACTAGGTGGTGGTGCAAAAGGAAGTGGACTCCATCCTTAAGGAACTAGAGCTAGAGGTTCCCACCACCCACCCATTTAACCACCTTAACCCACTATGGTCTATTATGAGATGACATGACACTTACCTAAACACTGAGGGGTAGAGAATGTAGCTGAGCATGTCCATAAATGCAAATTGATTTGGAGGGTGTGAGGCATCACATCTTTAGAACACAAGGCCACACAATTTTACACTATGATTTTAGAATGCACATATAAGTGGTACTATATTTTTGAATCTCTGTAAGTAGTGGTTGACTATGATCATCTTAAAATAACCTTCCTATAGGAATTTTACATTCTTGAATTTGAGTAGCAGAGTATAGTAGTGTTGAAGGATTTAAAGCAAAGACTTATAGAGAGCATATGTGAGTATGAAACAGGGTTTAAGACCTTGTTATCTAAATTTTCCTTTCAAATTAATTTTTCCTAGCATGCAAAATGGTTTATGGGAGTGTTTTTACTACTCTTATAATAAACCTTGTCATAACAAACCTTCACTAACCTACAAAAGGCTTTGGAAGCTACTCTCTACACTGAAGCGATTAGAAGCATTAATATGTGGATTAGTGCCTTTATGGAGGCCTAGATAGCCTCAATGGAATTACAACTTGAGAAGTTCATGTCAAATAATGTGTATAAGACACATAGTGCTATCTATTGCACCAAATGTGAAACTAAATGATGTATAAGGAACAACTACCTATGCAAGAACATTCACATAGTACTTAAACAAACATGTGAAATATTCTATGAGTAACATGATGTCCACCCTTGTCCTATTTTTCAATGGGATATGAACACTAAGGTGCTTGAGTATTCTAAGATTTATGATACCTACACTCATGATACTAATGACTACCATTTGATCAGTGATATCCATGAAGCTCAAGCACATGGCATGCACCAAACCTCAGTCACAAATACTCAAGATAATGATGGCTACCATAGATATGAAAGAAGGTGAGGATGAGGAGGTGGATGTTTCCCACCTAGGAATTGTTACAAATGTGGATCACTAGACTACTATCAATAAGATTGCATAGATTACTCAACATGTATGTTCTGTAAATGGACCACCAATTGGAGGAGTGTCCTGACATATATGCGACTATCACCAAGAAGTAAAATGAAAAGTGCATTGGTATGATTTCAATTCATAAACCACAATGACATGCATGCCCAACCATCCCTATAGTTTAACAAGTAAACATTACCAAACATAGCTAGGGATAGACCCAATCAATATCTAATTTGATCAAGAAGGTATAGTAGGAAGAACTATGAGATAGGAGTTACCCTAATGTTCCATAGCAAAAGGATGTCATCTATGATACGATGGTGCTCATATGAGAAATTTAGGGAGAAATCCAATTCCTTAAGGATAAGGATTTAATGTAGCATGTTATTATTTAAAGAGAAGATAAACTTTAACTAATGGCATGGGATGACTTCCAGGAATTATGAAAGTGTATGTTGGATAAGGATAGTGTCCTTCAACTCAGTGCTTGGCTTAAGAGTTAAGCTCAAATACCAAATGAATTCCACCCTCACCTTAGTATGAAAAGTGAAGACCACTGATTAAATCATGCTCAATGATAGGATGCTCATAGTTCATCTAATTCCTTGAAAGATAGAGAAATATTGGTTAATTATGTCATTGATGGATGGGTAATCTGGGACATCTTAGTAGATACTGATGTAGAAGTCAGTGTCTTCACTAAGGACACTTGGTGAAAAATGTCTAGTCTAATATTACAACCTTCACCTCATATCCTATTCATGGAAAATAAGACTTGCATGCACCTTATTGGGGTCCTCATTAATGTCATAGTTGACATATTTAGAGTACCATTCAAAGTGGATTTTGAGTTTCTAGAGTTAGTTGAAGATGATGATTACCCAAATATTCTAGGGAAACCTTGGTGCTATGATAAAAATTCAAATTTGAGCTTTGAGAAGCAATACATTAGTTTTGAGAATAATGATCAACATGTCATGATCCCAATAGATCAAGCATAATGACTCCCTTATATAGAGCCCATCAATGTTGATTAAAACATCAACCACTTATATAATGTCACTGTTATAAGTGATGAACAACATGATCCCACCCCAAATGGTATTCTTTGATGGACTAATCACCAGTCTATTTATGATACTATAATCAATGATTTTAATTATTAGGTCTATGGTGACAATAATCTCATTAGGAGGATGTGTAACACTGTTAACAGTCAAGAGAACTTCCCAAGCTAGCTTCTTAAATATCACATGTTTGTTCACCTTAATAAGCTATCAATGAGAGGGACATTGGTAGGACCACCACTGGAAAGACCTAATGAATCCCCATGGTTCCAAGGACAAATGGAGGTACACAATTTTTTCTAGTTCCTTGAAGAATTCTCTGACACTGAAAATGATCAAATGAGGTCATTAGACCACCTTTTTGATGGCACCACCGCAAGGTGGTGGTGTACTCATAAAGAGCACCTTATATACTAGGATCAAGTACATTATACCCTACATCATATTGCATATAATAAGAACTGATCTACTATTTGTTTTCCTTTCATAGATTCATACTTTCATAATGTGCTCTCTATACACTATCCAGTACTACTCATCATCACACAACTTCATGGGATTCACCTTTGTAGGTATGTTTAGGTACACTTTTTATTTTCCTTTATCCTAGTATTTCACTTTGCTACATCACTAGAATAAAGTATGGGTAAATGTAGTCATGTAAAATGTAAAATGTGGCAACTTGAGCATGGCTAATGACACCTAATCCTGAGGTCCCTTTTTATTGCTCTTATAACCCTCTCAAGATTATTTTCACTAATTCCCAATCATCTATAGCCTTCCAAACTTGATCCCAGCTGAGCTAGGACCCTCTCTTTATTACTAATCCACCCTCCTAAGTCTTATCTACTCAAGATAATACCACCAAATTTGGACTATAGTGTTAGACCCTAGGGTGTCCCCTTTCTAGTGCTCTTATCCAATCATAATTTGAGACCAAATTACCATTTTTTACTGATTCTTTTTTATCATTATGTCATTCTAGCCTGGTTTCATCTAACCCATAACCAATAGATCCATATAAAATCCCATTCAAATATCATTTCTAAATGGTTGGAAAATATCACTCAAGCAAGCAAGAATATAATTAAGATCACGTAATTAATCTTCCCTATTATTTGCATATAACTAGCCTATACACTTTCAAGCTAATTTAAGTCTATACATAAGCCCCTATTCATCTCAAGCACACCCAATTTTTGTATTTCTTACATTTTCATTCACTATTTCACCAAGCACTCTTAAAGGGAGAACTATATATGGCTTGATCCCTCCTCAGAGTATTGGTATGTAGGCAACATGCCCACACATGGGGTGTAAAGCACATCCAGTGCATCTTACACATACTAACCCCTTTTCCCTATTTACAAAAGTTTCTATTTAATTACATAAAAGACATAAAAATAGAAAATCAAATATATAATTATCTCTTATGATAGTGAGGATCCAAAATTTGGTATGCATGTTCACACTAATTAGGAAAATAAAACCCATAAAACTTAGATCCTTAGGATAATAGTGTTAGGGAAGGATTATAGCACCAAAGTCCAAGGTGTCTATTTTCAGCACTCCTATACAATCAAGAAATGAAGTTTAAGATCCTATTTTTGATAGTGTCATAGGCATGCACACAAATTTCTAGACCCTATCGCAATCAAATCAATACAAAAAAAGATAAGTTTAATTTTCTCTCTCTCACTACTATTTTTAGAAAAGGACAAATTGTAATTAAATTTTAAAAATAATTATCTTTAATTTGGAATATCATTTACTATTTTTTTCCTCCTCAGACCCGTTTATTATTTAGGAATTAAACACTAATTTCCCCAAAAATAATAAATCAGAATCCTATGTTTCCCTAATTACACCACTTTGGCGTATATTCAATGTTAGTTGGGTTGATCATGCATAAATTTGATAAAACTTATCTAAATTTTCTCTTGACACATGGATATTTATTATGTCACTTTTAATTTACAAGGTTCCAAATCATAAGTAAAAATAACATAAAGGATTGGTTTTGTGTACTTCAATTACCAATAAGAACTACATTATCCTAATCAAACTAATTTGACCTTTATTTTAAGTAAATTCAATTTATCATGCATTAATGTGACCCAAAATTATTTTCATTTCCCCTCATCTCAAGTGGATATGTTGTTTTGGGTTGATTTTGGTCTATAAACCCTATAATCACAAGTGAAAATGGCATAAAGTGGTGGTTTGGTGTGTGGGTCATCAATGTGACCTATGTTGCCTTAATCACACCACTTTAACTTGTATTTAAAGTGAAATAGTATCATCTCACATACATGTGCCTAATTTTTTTTGCATATCAATTATTACAAGTGGATATGGTGTTGTGTCACTTTTGGCCTATAATGGAACTAATTATAAGTAAAATCATCATAAATTGATGGTTGGATATGCAAAGGCTAAAATGTAACTTTTGTTTCCAAAATCACACGTTTTTATTCAATTCAAAGACAAATTGGGTGATCATGTAAAAATGTGCTAAAAATGGTTTGCATTTACCTTGCTCATAAGTAGATATGGTGTTTTTATGTCACTTTTGGCTAATAAGGGACCTAATCTCAAGTAAAACCAAAATAAAGGGGTAATTGGGTGTGTGTGGGTCACCAATGCAACCTAAATTTTTCCATGCACAAATTTTTGGCATGAATCCAAACTAAATTTGGATGACTACAAACAAATGTTCCCCAAATTATCCCCATAGACCTTAAATACAAATGATGATGGTGGTGGTGTGTCATTTTTGGCTTATAAGAGTCTTATTCATAAGTAAAATTAACATAAAGGGTGGTTGAGTTTGTGTTGGTTTGTAAAATTAAATTTTGACAAACCTATATCTCCTAAAAACATCAACAATCAATCTAGTAGGCCCTAAAACATCAATAAGCAATCTGCTAGGCCCTAAAACAAAAAAAATGACTATATGTTTATCAAAAATGGACCTCAATTGTAAACATTATGCCTTGAAATACTTAAGCTTAAAACTAAAATCTTAAAAATGACTAAGTATTGACTAAATTCATATATATATATATATATATATATATATATATATATATATATATATATATATATATATATATATATATATATATATATATATATATATATCATAACTCTTAAGGTTGTGAGACCAATTTTAGAAGATGTAGAGTGATCCTAATGTTATATATACACTAAAATAAATTTAAATTATAAGTGGATAAAATATGTCCACCTATATATAACATAAATTGTTGTAAATATCATCCTTACCTTTCAATTGTTCACATTATTTGCTTTAGAGCCCTTCCACATTGAAAAATATTAATAAATCACACATGTTATAATGTGTACATGAATTTTTGTGTATGTATTAAAGTGCATATCCACTTTAGGTTTGGATATTTAAAACTAAGTCTTGTGCATACACATAATATTTCTCAATTTATCATTTACTAATGCTTTCTCATGTATAAATTTATTATGCTTCAATCTCCCTAAGTGAAAGCCTTAAATGTTTCATTAAGAAAGGGGTGGGTTTGACTTTGTTGCTTTGAGAGATATTTTTTATCTAGGTCATGATCATATCATTCATATTTCTCATTAAAATTCTTTAGATGTGCCTTCTTACCAACCTCCTTCCATCCCACCTTATTCAATTATGTTACTTCCCTCATTTTATATGACATCATCTAGGTCGATACCATTTATTTCATACATGTTTCCTAATTTTATTGTATTAACTTTTCTGATATAGTTTTGATTTTATGTTTTTTTCATTTTCATTGTTCACCTTGGCCAACTTAGTTCAATGTTAGTTCATTATTCCTAATTGCATCGATCTAACTGATACCATTAGCTTAGTTTGGGTTTGGGTATTTAACCACTATATATAAAATTTTAATTTCATTCCAAATAAAGATACACATAATATACACTTTTTTCTCTTTCACTTGCACATCTACCTTATATCACATTTCGAGTCATAGGTATAATATTATCTTAAAGTAAGCCTATCTTGTGAAAGTCTTGGAGATCCAATAGGATAATTAATTGGGAGAGTTCTTAGGTATTCTACCAACCATTTGAGGTCTTCATAATCAAAACAATATCATTCAAAACACCATCTACCAAGGGGGGCATTAAGGCTCAATGGGCCCCCATCAAAATAAAAATTTCTAACCTTATGTTCCTTCCTTTATTTCATTTAGTAGATAGACGTTACTTGTTGTTTAGTATAAAAATACATGCATGTGTCCTTGTCTAATATCTCTACAATTATACTTAGTGTGGATATAGGATTAATTTTAATTTCCATTTATCTATTTTAAGTTTCCTATATCTCTATTTTTTTACAATGGCACCTTACCCATTTTGATTATTTTATCCTTCCCCTTAGTCTACTTTACTTTACTTACATAGTTACTTACATTTCCTTTGATAATCCTTTTCTTTCACCATTAGAGGTATAGTTATATATATTCCTTTGTGTCATAGACCTAAAGTATTTGGACCCCTTTCTATTTAGATTAGTGATATAGGTGTGCCTCTTTCTAGGTCAACATATCCAAAACTAGTCACAACATAAACATTAAGTATGAGGAGCTCTCTTTGATTAACATTCTCTGAGTTTGAGTGTCTTGAGATAGGATAGTTTTAGGGTAATCATGTATTTTGTATACATTCTAGTGAACCTAATGTGAAACTTTCCATAACCTGCATTCTCTCATCCAACTATATCAGCCAGTCTAATATAGTTCTATATCAGCATTATTATTATAGACAATTATATCACCCAAGATTGATATAGTTATGTGTTAGATTTTCCATTTTCATACAAATATATTAGTCATCTTGATATAGTTCTATATCAATTTCCTTTTCTATTAACTTATATCATATAGCCTAATATAGTTTGTTTTCTATATGTAAATGGAATCATCCAACCCAATACATTTATACTGTGTTTTTATAACTACCTAAGCTAGTGCTGATACATTCTATTCATTTCATTTTAGCATAATTTGGCTCATTACTATTGACTACCTATTTATTTAAATTCATTAAATGCAATAAATTAATTTTCAACATTAATTTTAAAAATTTATTTTATATTTGTTTGGACTTTATTATAAACTATGGTCTAATAGTTTTAAAACTACTTAATGACTATCATGCAAGGATACATTGTGTTTAGTTTACAAGACACATGCAATGAGGGGATTTCTCCAATACTCATTGCCATAGTACAACACTAAACAAAAACATTAGTTTCCACATGCCTCATGGTATATTTGAAATGTTTTGTAATTCATTGTTAATCCATCCATTAATTTGATTTTTTGGTGTACCTATGAGGAGTGTATCACCTAGGGAAGTTACTTTCACTATAACCTAAAAATGGGGTTAGTGGGAAATAGGAACTATTATCCTATGTAGTCAATGTTTTGAAATATTATATCAATACTAATCAATGATTAAGTATATTTGATATCTCACACTATCAATCAAATATTTTTCATATATCTACCTTATCTTTTTTTTTAAAGTTGGATTCAATTTTTTACTTGAATTATTTATTTTATTGTAGACTGCATCAACCAACATCAATACAGTTTTGTGTTTTGTGTTATAATTATATTAGATAGTCTGTTATATTTATTTATATGTGTGAACTACAATAAACATACATGATATAGTTACCTAAGTTTGGTTCCCTAAGTGCATCTACCAAATTGATACAATCTCATTATGTACCATCCTTTTAGTTTTACTACATTGGCTACCTTTATATAGTTTGTTTTACATAATATAATACATTATTTCTAGATCTTGCATGCTTAAATACATCATCTAACTCGATATAATCTATTAGAATGAGTCTTCTTTTATCTAACTACATGAAAAAACTAGATACAATCTTATTTTACCTAGTCCTCAGGCTATTACATCATCCAAACTGATACAGTCTATTTTGGTCAGCCACTAATATTACTACATTTTTCCTTATAATGCATCGGCCAACTCAATATATTCTTTCCTATTAGACCCAAAAATCAACTACATCATCCAAGTTGATCATGTATGTTTTCTTTAACTAGTCACCTCTTACTATCAGATTTACATCCCACTTAGTGTCATGATTTCACGTCTTAATATATTTCCTTATAGTCTCATCCCATTCAAATTATAAATAGGTTTCTAAATGGGTTGTTCCTTTCTTCACACCTTATCCACCATTGAAGACAAATTTTCATGGTTTTGGTTTCCCTAGACTCTTTCTAGATATATCACTTGTAACATGATTGATATCAACAAATCTAATGATATATATGGTTCCTAAATTTTTACTAATTTTGATGAAAATACCATTTATATCCTAATAAAGAATGGTGGTTTCAAAAAACTTCCTTCATCTTCCACATCAAGTGGGGAAACCAACACTAATATTGGGAACAACCCTTCAAATCTTAATGGTGGTAATACCCCTCCTAATATCTATAATAAAAATACACCTATTTATACATCTCAAGTCCTTGTATAAATGGTTCAATAAATGAATTCTATGCAAGCATATAATAACTCCTAAATGCTCACCATTCAAAACCACATTTTGAAAATTGCTAGCCAACAACCTCAAATAATCATATCTCAACCAAATCAAAATTTTATTCTCCCTCCACATATATATTATAATGGTAATATCATTCATAAACCTCCCAACATATGAAAAATTAACCTTTACCTCCATTCATTATGTCCACAGACATTGGAAACATCTCTCCAATTATCACATATGATGGGATTAAGTATCCTATATTTTTCATTAAATCTTTTGGAAATATTTATAAGGAATGAGTCCAGACTAATACATTTAATACTACCAAAATTCTATCCCAAACCTTTATATAGATGTACTATAATGGTATAACCCATTTTATAGTCATTCCATTATGCAACTAGAGGATTTATTCAATGTTCTAGTTAACGAATTCTAACATAATGATCTTCATAAAAAAATAGCCTTGGCCATTTCATTAATGTTAAGTAATATCCTAATGAATATAATTAATCTTTCATCAAATGATGGAATTAATTAGCACATATAGTGTATTATAACATGAGTGATGATAATAAGTAACTGATATTAGTTAGGCTACCGAGGTCGATGAGGAAATATGAACGACATCAGTTAGGATGTTGATGTTGACAGGGGAAGTAATCGATATCATTAGGCTACCGAGGTTGATGAACAAATGTGATCAATATTAGTTATGTTGTCGATGTTGGTAAGGGAAATAATTGCCTAAGATTTTGTAAAAGGCTTTTTTGGGTCTGGGAAATGGTTTTGGTCAAGTGTAGAAGGTTGGGGGAGAGTTTTAAGTGAGAGAGAGAGAGAGTAGTGTTTGGATATATCTTGTCAGAGGTTTAGTGTGTTGGAATAAGGGGAAATAAGTAGGGAAGATTTATAACTCCTTCATAGGGTTCAGTCAGGTATATGTAAAACCAATCAATAGTATATGTAAAGGAGTTGCAAAGTAACTACTTAGATACTTATAAAATAAGTGATGTACTTAGCTATAAGGGTGAATTAATGGTAAGTGTCAGATGGATGGCTCCTATCAAGTAGTCTAAACTGATGCCATGAATAGAGACAAAAAGCAGGTGATGCTAGCTCTCAAGAGCTTAGTTCTAAATCAAAATTAAATTATGTAAGATAACAGTAAGCCAAGATGTCAAAAGTTGAATTTAAAGAGCCTATATGCAAATAAGAATAAGTTTTCTTGATTTTTGTTGGCCTAAACATTAGTTTAGAGTTTAGATTATATAATTGACATCAATGATCCCATTGATGTCGACCATGGCTTAACCAACATTGACAACATTAGAATAGGTAAAAGTACTATATTTAGCCTATTTTCTATTATTTCTTGTGCCAAGTGTGGTATCTGTTATTCCCAAAATCTGTCATTCATTTTTAGGACAACATATGAAATATTTTGGTCTTACAGGCCAAAATCCTCTATTCCCTTCTCAAAAATTGTTCTGAGCATTCAAATTCTTCATTATTCAAGCTTTTTTAGCTAAGGGACTAGCAAGTTCAATAGGTTTAATGACCTTAACAGGTGAGCTCTCTCAAAGAAACAAATTCCTAACACTTAGGTGATTTCAAGGTTGGTTCAACGTTGAGGTTCAACCAGAAGATTCATCGGCAAGCTTCAAACAAAGGATTGAACCATTGAACCATTGAAACCCACTTCCAATAGGTTCAAAGGTTCAATGACATCGGCAAGATTAAAAGAGTTAAGCACTTTGGCAAGAGTTCAAAGTTTAACCACTTTGGTAAGTTCAACAGCTTCAAAAGACTTAGTGAAAAGAAGGAAGATTGAACCATTGAACCGATGAACCTTAAACCAAAAAGTTTCAAAGGTTTAAAGGTTCAACGCGGTTGGTTCAACGAAGTTGGTTCAAGTGATCAATTGAATGAATGGAACACAAGATTGAACTGTTAAACCAAAGTTGGTTCAATCGGTCAGTTTAATCAAACAGTTCAAAGGAGTGCCCCAAAGCCCAAAAGCCAAAGTGCCCTTATGGAGGGTAGTGAGAAAAAGTAAAGAAAGAGATATCTTTCAAAAATATTTTTTGTGGCCAAATTTTATGAGGAAAATCCTTCAGATGAAATGTTTAAAGGCATTCCTTTAGACATTATGTCTGAAGGAATGATCAAAAGCCTGATGAAAAATGGTTAAGGTAAGGGAAGATTTCCTTCAGACAAAATGTCTGAAGGAATTCCTACGTACATTTTGTCTGAAGGAATTGAAGAAGAAGACCGAATGAAGACCACCCAAAGGACCCTAGAAGGACCCTGAAGGACCCTGAAGGGCATGTACCCTTACAAGGGGATCTTAGAGACCAGGAAATGGACCTTTTTCAGGGTCCAAAGGGACACCTTCCCTTTGGGAGGTTCTAAAGATATAAAGCTAAAGGAATGATCAAAGGCCCATAGGTTGATTTCTACATACTCTACAAGCCTAATTTCTACAGACTCTGCAGGCTTGATTTCTATGGACTCTATAGGTTGGTTATATGGAATCTATAGGATAATTCTATGGACTCCATAGGTTCATTTTTATAGACTCTGTGGGATGGTTTCTATAGACTCATTTCTACAAACTCTACAAGATTGATTCAATGAACTCTGTAGGCTTGTTTCTATGGACTCTTTCAAAGCTCAAGAGACTTAGAGAAAACAAAGGCTTCTAAGGAAGAAGATGAACTGTTGAAACTTGAACCAAATTGGTTCAAAGGTTTAATGGGTTCAATGGTACAAAGAAAGCTCTAAGCAAAAGAAAGAAGTGGAAGATTCCAGAGACTAGTTCAAGGAGAAAGTTCAAGTGAATGAACAAAAGAAGTGATGAAACCAAGGAACCATTGAAATAGTGAAATGATGACATCCCTATGGATGTTAAATTTAGGGTAATGAAATATTTGTTGATTTTCAAATGTGGCATGAAACTTGAAAACCAACTCAGTGACCAGCTGAAGGAGAAGCTGAAAAGGCTAGCAAAAAGGGGAAAGATAGCATGAGAGCTCAAATTACAATAGGAAAGATGCAAAGACTAGAAATATCTATGCAAGAGTTATTCTAGTAGGTGGAATAGTCCACCAAGTAGATATTTGAGCTTACAAACATTAAAAGCGTAGCCTATTTTTCTCCCTTAGAGTAAAGGTGAAGTGGATAGCTGCACAGACATCAGGAAAAGGACCATATAACCCAGGCCTAGGAGAAGACATTTGAGATGAATTGACATGCCACAGTTAAGGCATATGCCCTATTCTAACATGGCCCTCTTTGACAAAAATAAAAATGCATTCAAGGCATTGAATGCAGCATGGGTCATTCCATGAAACAAAGTGCCAAGCCTTTCTTGGCTACTATATATTGTAATCTCCTATTTTATACAAAGGAGATCTCTCTGTTATAGAAGCAAAACTCTACCAAAATTGAAAGGTGATTATTGAGACTTTGATCTCAAATTATTGATCATATTTCTTTATTTGAAAAAGAAAGTAGGTTACTTTCAGACTTTGTGCTGTTATAGCTTGTGTCATTTAGGGGATTATTCTTATGTCTGTTTCTTGAATGTGTTCTTGTCCATTTTAATGAAATAAGTAGAACTAGTGGAATTAATCAGGAAGGTGTCCTGAAGCCAACTATGGGAGACTTTGTGCTGCCACAATTGCCTTTAGTGTGTTTGTCTATTTTTTATTTCTATGTAAAGGACCTTGGGATGACTTTATGCCCTCATTGTCCTTCGTATCTCACTCTTGGGTAATTGAGGTGGAGACTTTGTGCTACACCTCATTCTACTAATTACTATCCCTTGTTATCAGTTACTTGTCACCTCTCAGAAAGAACTCCCACTGTTTGCTACAAGACCACTTCTAAAAAAAGAGAAGTACCTTCAGTGTTTCCAGCCTAGATTTCTCCTTTATTTGTGAACATCACCTCTAAAAAAAGAGAGATCGATGATGTTGTCCTACCCCTAAGTGTTATTTTTTGCATATATATATAGTATATAGCTCCTCATATTTATAGGGAACCTCCCCTTGATGAGAGGAAAGATTTTTCCCCTTTTGATGTGGTAAACCTGCACACTTGGCTGACCAATCTCCCTATGTTGTGGTTAAAGTAACCTATTTTGCCCATCAATTAGCTGGTAACAAAATATTCACCCAACAATTTTTGGTGACTCTGCTAGGGATGTTACGTGTAGTCTGAAACCTCAAGCTTCAGATTGAAGCAGTCCCTATCCTTATCCATTTCCATTTGCTCCACTAGGGACACAACAATTTTACCCAACTTGAAGCCTCAAGATTCATATTGAAGCATCACCTATGTCTTATCCATTATCATTATAGCCTTATCCATTTACATTATATTATCTAGTCTGTGAAACTAGATCCGCTAGGGAAGAATGCATAGTTTGAAGCCTCAAGCTTCAAACTAAAGCAAGGCCAGTTCTTTTCCACTTTATTCTACAATATGGAAACTCCATGCTATACAAGAAGCTAGAGAGCCCAAGGTGTTGTTGACCCTATTTTTGATTTGGTGCAATAGGGTAAATTTGATTTATTTTCTCCCCAACTTCAAATTCAATGAACTAGGAGTCTTTCTCCTATCAACACCAGGTCACCAATACAAGGTAGAGCTTCTTTTTTGGTTATTAGCAAAACTTTGCCTATACATACTCCACCCATATTTGTTATTCCCACTTTCCATAATCAAATCATGGTGGTTCAAGGCTCATGGGGTAACTCTTTTGGCCCACTCAATTTAACTCCACCTCTACATGAGCTATCATCCAGTTCAAGGAAGAATTTCTCCAAATTCTTTGGTGATGGGAGAGTTCATCCTGATGAACATATTTCAGCCTTTAGCATAGCTTGTGGCATGATAGGTGTGGAATATAAAGGCGTAGTAGTTAGGCTATTTGTAGAAATATTGCAAGGCACTATTGTAGACTAGTGTTACCATCTATAGGCTCGGTCAGTGACTGATTGGGACACTTTCAAAGCCAAATTCAAAGCAAGGTTCAAACTTGTAGAATATGTGCATGCCCTACTAGCTCAGCTCACACAAATGAATAAAGAGCCTCATGAACCTATGAGGGACTTCATAGCCAATTTTGACAAGCTGAGAAATAGAATTCCTATAATTACTTAGCCAACAGCTGAGAATCTCAAATGTTTCTTCATCAATTCTCAACTACCTAAAGTGAGTTTTTTGATGAGACATGCTGGCCACATAGACCTTGTTGCTTCTCAATATTTGGCCACTGAGGTGGAAGATGATCTCATCTTTGCAGGGAAGATAAGAAGAGATCCTAATAGAGGCAAATCTTCTTCATCTTTTGAGAATTCATCTATAGGCACCACTAATCAAATGGTGCAAAAGTTGGCAAATGAACTGCTAGCCTTGAAAAGACAAATATCCCAAGGTATGTCTGCTCCCCCTGATCAAGATATGCCAAGGAAGACATTTCAAAACTAGTCATATCAAGGTAATGCTACCAAAAGTCAAGGGTAACCAAATCATCTGCCTCCCCCATAGGGGAAACTTGCCATTGAAGCAACACTAGCCAACTTAGCTATTGGATATCTAGAAATAAAACATGATTTCTCTTTCCAACTTGAGTTTTATCAAGAAAATGGCGTTGATCTCTTTGTGGCAGACCAAAAAGAATCAGTTGGTGACTCCAACATTGGTTTCCTGAATTACTAGGATGAACCCATAAGTAAAGATGAAGTACTTGATGGATCATATGTTGTATTCACTTAGTCCCAAAACCAGTCAACCCAGCAAGCTGATAAGAAAAAAATAGAGGAGCATTCTCAACCAAAAATTTTAATTGCTAAGCAAGGAAACACTCTGCCTTTTCAATCAAAGGACCTGATGATCACTAAAAAGGTAAGTACATCAAGCATGCCTTCACCTTCAACTTCAAATTCATAGATTAGTATCCCCCCTAAAAACTAGAAGGATGAACTCCCTTCCTCTATTCCTAGTCCATTTCAATAATTTGACATAGTCGACCATGTCAAGAAGACCAAAATTCAAATGACTAAATTTGAATTCTTGCAATCAAATCTTGAGCAGTTGGACAGGTTGCTTAAGTGTGTGAAGAATAAAGCCATCCCTAAAGGAAAATGTGATAAGAATATAACTCATGATCCCCCAAAGAACATGTCCATCCCAAATAACCTCGTCATTACTCCTCTTACTTCTCTTGAGAAAATAGAACCTTTCTATGTTTCCCTGTTGATAAATGGGCACAAGCTGAGAAACTACATCATTGATTCTAGAGCTTTAGACAATGTCATGCCTACCAAAGTGGCAAAATCTCTTGGTCTCACACTAATAAAGACATTTGGGATATGTTTCTCCATCGAGAAGAAACAAGTGCCACTGCTGGGACAAATCAAGGATGCCCAATTTGCATTTGTTGCCTTTCCAGAAAAGAGAATCAAGATGACAGTCCTGGTGGATGATGTCCCAGCCTCATACAGCATCCTTCTTGGATGAAATTTTTGTAAGGATGTTAGAGGACAATTGAGCATGGACCTGTTTAAGGTGAGGATCCCTGTCAAAGGCATCATGAAGAGGTTGCTCCCTAAAAAGGAGGCAAAATATGTTGTCACCCAAACATCAACCCCTAAAGCTCAAATTTTGTTTGAGTCTTCAAGGGTGGATAATTACTTTTTGATCATAGAGGATGTTCATATTTTAGTAGATGAAATTTTTATAAGTGGTGATCCAAAAAGTTTAGATAGGATAGCAGAAGATAGGATAGAGTGTAGTGCAAATGCAGAAGAATCCTCCCCTCCAAATGGAAAAAAATCTAAGGTAAGTTCAGCTTTTGATGATGTATGGATACTAGAATTTGATGGAAACTATTCCTCTACTAGTTCAAGATCCATGATTGTGTTGATATCTCCTTAAGGAGATATTTTTCCTTCTTCATACAAGTTGTAGTTCAGCAACACCAACAACACTGCCGAGTATGAATCTCTGTTACTCGGGTTGAAGGTAGCTCAAAATAAATGTGTTAAACTCCTTCATGCTAAAGGAGATGTTGAACTGATGGTTTTTCAGGTGAGAAACCTATGTCAAACCAAGAAAAAAATATTGTGCCATTATCGCAATCAGGTATGGGACTGCCTTGAAAGTTTTGATGCTTTCAACATATCTATAGTGCCTAAAGAGCTTCATAGTCATGCAAATTTATTGGCTGTCTCTGTAACCCTCTTGGTTCCTCACCAAGATTTCAAAGATAATAGGTACACTATCAAACTAGTCTTTTGACCAAGTGTGACTAATAAAGCTAACCATTGGTAGGTGTTTGATGCTGATAATCAAATCATGTGCTGGACTGAACTAGAAGAATAACAAGCTATGGTAGTGGACCATACTGTTGTGTGCTAAAGTCAAGAAAAGGAAATCTTCATCAAGAGAGTAATGATTTATGGTTTTTAGATTGGAGACCACATTTGCCATGGGGTAAAAAGAGAGAACCAAAAGGAGTGCACAAAAAATTTGATCCCTGGTGGAGAGTTCCATTCACCCATCACCAATTCTAGGGAGAAAATGGTTTCTTGCTGGTTTATTAGGACAGAACACCATTTTATCTACCTCACAATGGGTAGCATCTGAAGCACTTCAATTCTTAAAGTATCAAATAAGATCATCTGTATATATGTATATTTGTATAGTCTTTAGTTCTATTTTATGCTTTTCATTTTCATTTTTGGTGCCTTTTATTTTTGGGTAGCATGACTCTGTAGTCCAATGGCATACTTAAAGGCACTAGAGATTCTGGTTTCTACTCCCCTCAACTATTTTAAATTTTCAACTAAAGGAAGTTCCCCAACTGGAGCCAGCTGTTGTTCCCAAAATCTGTCACTCATTTTTTGAACAACATATGAACTATTTTGGTCCTACATGCCAAAATCCTCTATTCCCTTCTCAAAAAATTGTTTTGAGCATTCAAATTCTTCATTATTCAAGCTTTTTCAGTTAAGGGACAAGCAGGTTCTACAGGTTCTACATGACTTCAACAGGCGAGCTCTCACAAAGTAACAAGTTTCCAACACTTAGGCAATTTCAAGGTTGGTTCAACGCCAAGGTTCAACCAAAAGGTTCATCAGCAAGCTCCAAACAAAGGATTGAACCATTGAAACATTAAAGCCCACTTCCAATAGGTTCAAAGGTTCAATCAATTCAAAGGTTCAATGACATCGGCAAGCTTAAAAGAGTTAAGTGCTTCGGCAAAAGTTCAAAGTTCAACTACTTTAGCAAGTTCAACAGCTTCAAAAGACTTAGCGAAAAGAAGGAAGATTGAAATGTTGAACCTTGAACTAAAAAGGTTCAAAGGTTCAAAGGTTCAACACAATTAGTTCAAGTGGTCAATTGAATGAGCAAAACACAAGATTGAACCATTGAACCAAAGTTGGTTAAATTGATCACTTCAATTGAATAGTTGAAATGAGTGCCCCAAAGCCCAAAAGCCAAAGTGCCCTTACGGAGGGTAGTGAGCAAAAGCAGACAAAGAGATATCCTTTGAAAAGATTTTTTGCGGCCAAATTTTACAAGGCAAATCCTTTAGATGAAATGTTTGAAGGAATTCCTTCAGACATTTTGTCTAAAGTAATGATCAAAATCCTGACAAAAAATGGCTAAGGCAAGGGAAGATTTCCTTCAGACAAAATGTCCAAAGGAATTCCTTTAGACATATTTTTTGAAGGAATTGAAGAAGACTACTCGAAGACTACCTAAAAGACCCTGAAGGGCAGGTACCCTTGTGGGGGGTTGTTAGCAACCAGGAAATGGACCTTTCTCAAGGCCCAAAGGGACACCTTCCCTTTGGGAGGTTCCAAAGATATAAATCTGAAGGAATTATCAAAGGCCTGTAGGTTGATTTCTATGGACTCTATAGGCTTGATTTCTATGAACTCTACAAGCCTAATTTCTATGGACTGTACAAGTTGGTTTCTATAGACTCTGTAGGCTAATTCTATAGACTCTGTAGGCTCATTTCTATAGACTCTGTAGGTTCATTTATATGGACTCTATGGGATGGTTTCTACAGACTCATATCTACAAACTCTGTAGGATTGATTCTACAAACTCTGCAGGCTTGTTTCTATGGACTCTTTCAAAGCTCGAGAGACTTAGAGAAAACCAAGGTTTCTAAGGAAGAAGATGAATCGTTGAACCTTGAACCAAATTGGTTTGAAGGTTTAATAGGTTCAAAAGTACAAAGAAAGCTCTGAGCAAAAGAAAGAAGTGAAAGATTCCAGAGATCAGTTCAAGAAAAAAGTTCAAGCGAATGAACCAAAGAAGTAATAGAACCAAGGAACCGAGGAGGCCACCCAAACTGTTGAAACAGTGAACCAATGATGTCCTCATGGACATTAAATTTAGGGTAATGAAATATCTGTTGATTTTCAAATGTGGCATGGAACCTAAAAACCAACTCAGTGACTGACTAAAGAAGAAGCCAAAAAGGCTAGAAAATAGACAAAAGATATCCTGAGAGCTGAAATTGCAATAGAAAAGAGGGAAAGACCAGAAATATCTATGCAAGAGTTATTCTAGTAGGTGGAACAGTCCACCAAGTAGATATTTGAGATTTCAAACATTAAAAGCATAGCCTATTTTTCTTCCTTGGAGTAAAGGCAAAGTGGACAACTGCACATACATCAGGAAAAGGACCAAATGACCCAAGCCTAGGAGAAGACATTTGAGATGAATCAACATGCCACAGTTAAGGTAGATGCCCTGTTTTAGCATGGCCCTCTTTAAAAAAACTAAAAATGCATTTAAGGCATTGAATCCAACATGGGCCATTCCATGAAACAAAGTGCCAAGCCTTTCTTGGATACTATATATTGTAATCTCTTATTTTATGCAAAGGAGATCTCTCTGTTATAGAAGTAAAACTCTACCAAAATTGAAAGGTGAATACTGAGACTTTGAGCTCAGATTGTTGATCATATTTCTTTGTTTGAATGAGAAAGTAGGTTACTTTCATACTTTGTGCTGTTATATCTTGTGTCATTTAGGGGATTGTTCTTATGTCTATTTTTTGAATGTGTTCTTGTCTATTTTAATGAAATAATTAGAACTAGTGGAAGTAATCAGGAAGGTGTCTTGAAGCCAACCGTGGGAGACTGTGCGCTGCCACAATTGCCTTTAGTGTGTTTGTCTATTTTTTAATTCTATGTAAAGGACCTTGGGATGACTTTGTGCCATCATTTTCCTTTATATCTCACTCTTGGGTAGTTGAGGTGGATACTTTGTGCTACACCTCATTCTACTGGTTACCACCCCCTATTATTGGTTACTAGTCACCTCTCAGAAAGAACTCCTGTTATTCGCTACAAGACCACTTATAAAAAAAGAGAAGTGCCTTCATTGTTTCCATCTTGTATTTCTCCTTTGTTTGTGAACATCATCTCTAAAAAAAGAGAGATGGATGGTGTTTTCCTACCCCTAAGTGTTATTTTCTACATATATATATATATATATATATATATATATATATATATATATATATATATATATATATATATATATATCCTCATATTTATAGGGAACCTCCCCTTGATGAGAGGAGAGATTTTTCCCCTTTTGATGTGGGAAAACTACACAGTTGGCTAACCAATCTCCCTATGTTGTGGTTGAAGTAACCTATTTTGCCCATCAGTTAGCTAGTGACAAAATATTCACCCAATAGTATCCATTAAAAAATAATAGACATGGGAGGTTAATAAGGATGTAGTTGGTTAGGATTTTATTTTTAGGGTGACAACAAGTCTTGGGTAGTTAGGTTAAGGTGACTAAGTCTTGAGGTGACTCATCAAGTGAGAATTAGTCTTAGGATAAGGTGGCTACGTAAGGTGGAAAAAAGAGTTTTTAATTAACTAAATTAAATATTTTAAATTAATTAAATATTTGAGGGGTAAAAGCATGGGTTAGGAAGGTTAATCATTATTTTTGAAAAAGGGCTCAAAGGGGGTTTTGACATAGGGAGTTACACACATGTGTGACACAATTTTGGTATTTACATTTGCTCCTTTTTGTCTTATAATTTGCACTAACAAGTTGCAAGACAAAAATAGGAGTTAAATGCTTGAGGTATTGGATGAGGTATCCTAAATGAGAGATAATGTTACCATTATTCACAACCTAAGTGTAGCAAAAATTAATAAAGTGTAGGTGGTATATTCAGTTTATGTTTTGGAAGTTGTTTGGGTAGGCCTTAGAAGGGTTAGGAAATCCACAGTTGCTGACATTGATAAAGCTATAGATGTTAGTGATGAAGTAATTGATATCAGTTAGGTTGTCAAGGTTTATGAGGAAATATGTGATCGATATTGGTTAGGCTACCGATGTTGATAGGGGAAAATATTTCCTAAGAGATTTTAGAAGGCTTTTCTATGTCTAGGAAATGTTTATGGTTAGGTTTGGAAGGTTGGGGGAGAGTTTTGAGAGAGAGTGTAGTGTTTATATGGATCTCATCAGAGGTTTGGTATGTTAGAATAAGGGGAAACAAGTGGGGAAGCTTTATAACTCCTTCACAGGGTTCGATCAGGTATGTGTAAAAGCAATAAATAGTACATGTAAATGAGTTTTAAAGTAATTAATTAAAGACTTATATATTAAGTGATGTACTTAGCTATAGTGGTGACTAAATGATAAGTGCCAAATGGATGGCTCCTATCAGGCAGTCTAAACTAATGCCTTGAATAGAGACAACAAGTGGGTGTTGTTGGTTCTCAAGAGCTTGGTTCTATATCTAGATAGACTTATGCAAGATAAAAATAAGCCAAGATGTTTAAATTTGAAAATAAAGAGCTTGTATACATATAAGAATGAGTTTTCTTAATTTCTATTGACCTAAACATTAGTTTGGAGTTTGGCTTATATAACTGACATTGGTGATCCCATCGATGTTGGTCATCAATTGATGAACATAGGTGGTATTAGAATAGTTAAAAGTACTATCTTTAGCCTATTTTATATTATTTCTTGTGAAAAGTGTGGTATCTATTACAAAATGGTAGAAATAAGAGGTTAAGGAGGACATAGTTAGTTAGGATTTTATTTTTGGGATGAGAACAAGTCTTGGGTAGTTAGGGTAAAGGGACTAAGTCTTGAGGTGACTCATCAGGTGAGAATTAGTCTTAGGATGAGGTGGCTAGGTAAGGTGGCAAAAGATGGTTTTAATTAACTTAATTAAATATTTTAAATTAATTAAATATGTGAGGGGGAAAAGCATGGGTTAGGAAGGCTAATCATTATTATTGAAAAAGGGCTCAAAGTGGGTTACACACGCGTGTGACATAATTTTTGTGTTTACATTTGCCCCTTGTTGTCTGGTAATTTTTACTAAAAAGTTACAAGACAAAAACAAAAGATATATTCTTGAGGTATTAGATGAGGTATCCCCCCTCAAAATGGGAATTGATGAAGGAGAAACTAGAATCAAGTACCAATTTGATAAGAAGTGAATTGTGTGAGTGGAAGAGAATGTGGTATCATTGCTTATGCATATACTATTATAAGATATAGTCATCAAAGTCAAGAATAAGGAAGGTTGAGGATTACTCAGATAGAAATAACTAAATCATAGCTTATAAGTGATAGCTGATAAGGTCAAAACAATTAAATTTGTATCTCTAATTGGTCCATGTGTTCTAGGTATCTAAGGTAAGAAGTTCCCCTAAGAAACAAAAAAAGGTTGTATATGATAGGACAAGCTTTTTCACCATCCAAAATACCTAATATACATACATGTGTACAATAACCAACTATAGCAGAATAGCATAAATGGTCTAGATAAGTGATATAAGGTTGGTGTAAAAGGGTCAATGGGTGAGGAGATATTCATGATCTCCAATCGAAGTCATCATGGGTGGACATTTAAGTGATCTCCAAGGGTGGTTTTCATGGTTTGGGAGATATATGTGATCTCCAAATTGCCCCATATTATGGGTAGAGTCTAAATGGTTGTGGGTGTTGGTGAAAACTATAATTCAATGGTGTCAATGTCAGTCATGTTGTCGATGTCGATAGTAAATATTACTAGCATTAGTGAACTAGGGCAAGGTTACTGATATCATTAGTAAAAAGTGTTGGAAATATTGTCATTGATGTCAAAGGTCTAGCATTATTGGTGATAAAGGCCCCATTGCATTTAATGGTGTTTTTAATATTCATATCTTGGCTAATCTATATTAATATTTATTTAATATTAATTAATATATTTTTAGTTTCATATAAGTCAAAATACGGCCCATAGAGAATTCAAAGAGTCACAAGGTAAAATATGAAAGAGGAATGAGATGCATTTTATCATGAAGAGTCACCTTGAGGAATTCCAAGAGTCACCATGTGAAGATAAAAGAGTTATGGCACATTTCTCCATGAACAAACACTTTGAGGAATACAAAAACTCACCAAGATAACAACAAAAGAGGAAAGGATGATTTTGCTTATAAAGGGTCACCATATGACATTTCAAATTCAAGGATATGAAGGGTCATGCTAGTTTGACACCATTTTCCATGAAGATTGAAGAGTCACAAAGGGTGAATGCCAAAGTTCTTTTGGAAAGAAATAAATAAAGGCTTGAGAAGCTATTTTTAATATGTAAGAGAGTGCATGGATTGTATTTATTTTTAAAGAGATAAAATTAAGAGATATTGTAGAGTTCTATCATTTGTTGAGTAAGAAACATTGAGAGATAGTTGTGTTTTATTTATACACAAGAGGGGTTGGTACTCCTATGGGTTGGTGCTCACAAATATTTGCAAGAGGTTGGTGCTCCTATGGGTTGGTGCTCACAATTATTTGTTGTGTTGGTACTTGGAAAAGGGGTTGGTGCTCCTACAAGTTAGTGCTTGTAAACTTTATATTTTGAGTTGGTGCTCATTTATATACTTGAGATTGTTCTCCATGGTTATTCCCATTTTGGGTTTACATGTAAAAATTTGCTCTCTCTCTCTCTCTCTCTCTCTCTCTCTCTCTCTCTCTCTCTCTCTCTCTCTCTCTCTCTCTCTCTCTCTCTCTCTCTCTCTCTCTCTCTCTCTCTCTCTCTCTCTCTCTCTCTCTCTCTCTCTCTCTCTCATGTGGTGTAGATTATTGTTTCAGTTTTATTACATATCTTGAATGTGTGATTAAATGGTTAAAGAAAATAAATTATATTAATTAAAAAGATATATAATATATTGATTCACCCCCCTCTCATTATATTTCATGCTTAACAATTGGTATCAGAGCAGATTCCTTTTGAAAAAGTTTTACATCTTAAAGGTTTATCAAGAAAGCACAATGGTTAGATCACATGAAGGATTTTACAAAAATAAGGCACCTTTGTTTGATGGGATGAATTATGTTTTGGATCATAAGGATGAATACTTATTTGATGGCCCTTGGATTTAGCATATGGCAAGTAGTGGTGGAGGAATATGAAGAGCCACAAACACTTGTAACTACTCTGGTAGAAAAGAAGGGAAGTGAAAATAATGATAAAGCTTTAAATGATATTTTATGTGGTTTATGTGAATTAAAAAATTTTAAATTTATGAAATGTAAATCTACTCATAAAACTTGGGTAAAACTTGAGAATATTTACAAAGGCGATGGAAAGGTTCATCAAGCTAAGATTCAAATTTTCATAAGATAGTTTGAGAGTTTTAAGATGGAAGAAGAAGAAAAATATAGGAAGTTATCTTTTGTGGGTTGATAAAATAGTTAATTAGATTCAAGGTCTTAGAGAAAATTTAGAAGAACCAGCTGTGGTTCAAAACGTTTTGAGATCTCCACCATTAGGATATGATGTAAAAGTTTTGGCAATTGAAGAGTTGAAGAATTTAGCCAAGCTAAAGATGGATGAGCTTCATGGTATTCTTACCGCATATGAGATGCAGAATGAACAAGATAAACCCTCAAAAAGAGAAGTTGTTTTTAAGACATAAAATAAAGAGAAGGCTAAGATTTAAGAATCAAGTGGTAGTTCTAGCGATGATGAAGATGACAATGGAGCTCTTTTCATTCGCAAGCCAAAAAAGGGCATAGTGAAATATCAAATAAAATTAGACATTTTGTAGCTAAATGCCTAAATAAGGGTAATGATGAAAATGAAGAAGGAGAGTCTACACACAAGAAGAATTTCAAAGGTAAATTCAAAAAGGGGTTCAAGAAGAAGATTTTGTATTCTAAAGATCCTAGCTCAGCTAAAGATAGTGGAGTCAGTGATTTAGAAGAAGAAGATATTATATTCATAGCCATACATGAAGATGCCTCCACAAGAAAAAGTATAGATGACCAAGAAAAAGAATAAGATGAATCCAAAGTGAATTTGGAAGGAGAACTCATGTGTCCCTTAGAAGAGTTAAAAGCTCCCGAAAAGAAGAATTGAAGATTAAAGCTCCAGATCAAGAAAAATGAAAAAGAGTCAAAGAAAATAATTGAAGATCTATACGCACACTTTGAAGAATCCAAGAATAATGAAGAATATCTAATGGCATAGTTGAAAATAGTAAGCAAATAATGTGAAAGTTATGTTATTGAAATTGCTTCTTTAAAATCAGATATTGAGAAAACAAATAAAGAAATCAATGATAAAATAGCCAATGATTCAAAATTTGAGAATAACACTAATATGTTGAATAAGATATTAGAAAATCAAAGATCAATGTTAGATAAGATAGGTATTGGATTTAAAAAAGAGAGAAAAGAGGTCACTACTCTCATAGACAAGGAAAAAGGAAAGAGCTATGTTGAAGCTCTTAAAAAAGAAGAAATAAAAAGGGAAGAAATTAAGAATACAAAGGACATCTCAAACAAAGAAGGCTGGAGGGAATAGAGCTACAAAAATAAATTAGGTTAGAGATACACAAACAAGTCCTATTTTTATGGTTACTATTTTTATTGTAATAGATATGGTCATAAGAAAATAGAATGTTAAAAAAGGGCTAACAATTTTATAAATAAGGAGAAGGAAATTCAAATAGAGTCAAGCAGAAGCCACAACTCTTTTGCTCCTCTATTAGGATTTAATGAAGAGGCCATAATATGTTACAAGTGTAAAGACTTTTGACACATATCTCAGTACTATATAAGCATGTTCGAGTCAGTCGAGAAGGACTAGAGTTTCAAGGCTCCATTCATCAAGAAGAAAGTTCAGATAGGTTCATGGCAAAAAAAACAACCTAAAAAATCTATGTTGGTGTAGACATCTTTGCATGCAAGAAATAAAGAAAATCCATGGTTCATTGATAGTGAATTTTTGAGGCACATGATAGGAGACAAGAGCAAGTTCATAACCTTGAAGAAGATTAATGGTGGAATAGTGAAATTTAGAGACAATAATATTGCCAGAATTGCTAGAAAAGATGCTCAAAGAATAGGTAATAATTTGTATATGCTATCAGACATCAAAGGTCAAAGATTTTGTTTGAGTCAAATTGAATAAATATGGATATGACATAGGATAATGGGGCACATAAATTTTGATAATCTTGTCAATATCATTAATAAGGAAGCAGTCAGAAATATTCAAAAGATTACAAAACCAACTGACACACTTTGTGAACCTTGTCAGCATGGGAAGTAGGCTAAAAGGTGGTTCAAAACAAAAGATTATTCAACCACTTATATGCTAGATCTTGTTCACACTGATCTATGTGGACCTATGAGAACTCAAAGTACTCAAGGTGAAAAATATTTCATTTTGTTTATTGATAATTTTTCACGTATGACTTGGGTAATATTTTTAAAGAAAAAATTAGAAGCTTTCAGATATTTCAAATAATTCAAAGCATTAGTTAAGAATGAAACCAGTTTGAAGATTAAGTGTCTAAGATCATATCAAGGAGGAGAATTCATGTTAGATCAATTTATTGAGTTTTGTGAAGACCATGGAATAAAGAGTCATTATTTAGTATGTAGATCTCCACTTTGGAGTAGTTGAATGGAAAAATAGAATAGTTTAGGAGATGGTGAGGACAATGCTAAATGAATAGAAAATAGCAGATAAATATTGGAGAGAGGTAGTTGCTACAATAGTGCATATTTAGAATAGAGCATTATTGAGAATCAATAGTTACAAGATTCCTTATGAGCTATGAAAAGATAAACTAGCAATAGTTGATTATTTTAGAGTTTTTGGTAGCAGATGCTTCATAAAGAGAACTGATGAAAAACTTGGTAAGTTTGAATTTAAAGTAGATAAAGGTATATTTCTTGGTTATTATTGTAAAAGTAAAGCTTATAAATTTTATAAAAAAAGAACCAAGAAAATTGTTGAAAGTGTAAGTGTTAGGATAAAAGAAGATGGAACACAAAGAATCGGTGATTTAGTAGACATTCCAAAAATCATTAAAGAGGAAGATTTTAAAGAATTAGATGAAAATGAGAAGGAGAAAAAGGACACCAAAACTCCATCCAAATATGTTCAAATAAATCATAATGAAAGTGAGATCATCAGAGACATAAATGAAGGAATCTGCACTAGAAGAATGATGGTAAGTGAATCTGAGCAAGTTAATTTCTCTTTGTCATCCAAAATTCAGCCTATAACTTTTTCAGAAGCTAGACATGATAAGCATTGGGATAAGGCTATAGATAAAGAATTAAATTAGATAGAAAAGAATGATACTTGGTAATTAGTGCCTAGACCAAAAGATCACAATGTGATAGGAACAAAATGGATTTACAAAAATAAGTTGAATGAAAATGGAGAAGCGACCTAAAATAAAGTAAGATTAGTATGTAAAGGATATGCTCAGATTGAGGGAATAGATTTTTAAGAAACTTCTACACCAGTGACAAAGTTAGAGGCTATCAAAATGTTTCTTGCATAAGCAGTGTTTAAAAATTTCAAAGTGTTTTCGATGGATGCCAAATCTACCTTCCTAAATGGGAATCTAGAAGAAGAGGTCTACATTGAGTAGCCTGAGGGATTTATTCTCTCAAATATGAGTAGCCATGTATGCAGATTGAAGAAATCATTGTATGGATTGAAACAAGCTCCCAGAGCTTGGTATGCAAAACTTGATAAGTACCTACATGATCAAGGTTTCAAGAGAGGCTTTACTAATAGTAATCTCTACATCAAAACAAAAGCTGAGCATAAATTGATTGTTGTGGTATATGTTGATGATATCATTTTTAGAGGAAATATTGAAAATATGACAAAACAATTTTCTAATAATATGTAAAAATAATTTGAGATGTTTGTGCTTGGAGAATTGTTATTTTTCTTAGGATTGCAAATATTTCAATTAGATAAAGGAATTTTCATATCTCAAAGTAGATATGCCAAGGAAATGTTTAAAAAAATTGGTTTTGAGGATTTTGCACCAGTTGACACACCAATGTGTATAGGGAATAAGGTAAGCAAGGATGAAGATTCACCTGTTACAAATCAATATTTGTATAGATCTATGATTGGTAGTCTTTTATATTTGACAACATTGAGGCTAGATATCATGCATGTATTAGGTATGGTTACAAGATATCAATCATCTCCAAAAGATAGTTGTAGAGTAAATTTTTACTCTACATTGCTTTCAAATTTTTTGTCGAGCACTGTAGTTTTGGTTCTCATATACCTTGGTCGTAGCGACAGAATTGGGGCAGAGCGCGAGTTCATTTTCCATCTAAGTTTCAAAGTGCAGTGGAGGTCACCAAGTGTCACTATCTGAACATGAGTCTCCTTTCTCCTCTTTTATTTCTTTCATTTCATTTTGCCTAAATATTTGAAGTCAAGCAAAAATTGCCAAGTGTCACTTTCCAAAACATGGGGCCGGCCAACTGGCATCATCTGAGGCATTTTTTGCAACTCAAGAAGGAAGTAGAATGTGTCACATATCAAATGGCTACTAAACGAAAGCTTCCACATGTCATAATATATGTCTCATATTAGTATCCACATTTCTTCTTTTTAGCAAAGGTTTTCAAAGGGCTAGGGAGCAAGATGTAGTGGAAAGCGCTAGGTGGCATTCGCGAAAGGCCCTAAACTAATTTTTAGAAGAAAGCGAAAGTCACCACATGTCAGCATCTGAGAGACAGTCAGTTTAGCACTTAGGTTCAATGTTTTGGTTCAATATTTTGGTTTAATACCTCGGTTAATGTGTAAATGGTGCACAGTGTTGAACTGTTGAACCATTGAACCATTTTGGTTCATCGGGCAGTTCAAGGGAGTGTCCTAAAAACCAAAGGGGTCAGCACCCTTTCGGAAGGTAGTAGGGCATTTGTTTCATTTTGATTAAGTATCGAAGATGAGCAAAGGCTGCCAAGTGTCACTCTTTGAGCCCCTCTCTACTCCATCCCCAGGGAAAGTCGAAGCCACCACATACCCTTAAACTAAAGTAGCGAAAGATGCTACGTATCTTCCTCGAAGCCATAGAAACCTCCACATGTCAACGATCGAGAGATCATCTTCGAGTTTCATTACTGAACAAAGATTGTGGTGGGCCTTGGGTGTGACTTCAAAAGTCTACAAAAGCTGCCAAGTGTCACCATCCATAAGAGTCCAATATGTGTCCCGAATGATACTACAGCACAGCTAGAGAGAAGCAGAGAGAGCCACGTGTCTTTGATCAATCAGGCAGAAAGAGCTAGGTGTCATTTTCTGGTGCCTTCTACATAATAAAAGGATTTTTAGAAAATTGACTAAGTTTCCTCTCCTGTTTCAACATAATAGAGTGTTCTGTGTATCTGTTGCCAAAAAATAAAATGGAGGGAAAATCGGCTGGAGTTAATTCGAGTAGATGGAACAGTTCACCGGGTAGATTTTTGGAGCCCCAAGGCATTGAAAGCACCGTCTATTTTGTCCCCTATGAGTTAAGAGCAGAGTAGAATTGTGCGGGAAAGGGGATGATGGAAGGAGTGATCCAAGGATATAAAAGAAGAAGAATTGTAAGAAGAAAAAGGGGGGTTTTTCTCATAGTTTTAGACTTTCTAGAGTTTTTGGCCAGTAATATCATTTGCTCTTGTCTCAATTTTCTTGAGTTGTAAAGTTGATGTAATTGTGCATGTCTCTATGCCTTTTATGTGGCTGAATGTATTAAGAAGATTGAACACTATGCCTTTGTTGACATTCTCTGTATCTCAAAAAAAGAATTCCCTATTGTGAGCCTCTATTTCTATTATTTTAATCTTTTACATTGATCATGCACTTGTCTGCTCTTAAATGTAATTGAGTCCTATAATAGTCTCATTATGCTCAGGTTAGGATTAGGATTACATTTAGGCACATCACCATAGTTAGGTTTTATTTCTTGCACTTGCATTTCTATTTAATTTCCTATCCCTTTTCCCCAACACTTGATATAAAAAAAGAGACCAGCTTCTCTAAAATATGGAGGTTGTTTCAAGCCGTAATGTCCCATAGCTTGAAACTTCCCATTATTGATTGATTAAGATCAAGTGCAATTTTAAATAATCAATAGTTTCTGGAATGCCCAGTGGGACCTGTCTTGAAGTTTCTTTCAAAGACCATATGAACCAGAGAGCTACGAGGAGTCAGAGCTGTGGACAAGTCACCATATCACAATCTACTACAAATCTAGGTATTCTTTTTCCACCTCTAGTAATTAGCCTAAGAAGAAGAGCTAACCAGTTTGTACCAGTACTAAATATGGGAGCCCCTGTACCCCCAAGAAATTATGCAAGTTAGAACACTGGTAGCCCTTAATCCTCCCAACACCACCAGCCATTTGGGATCCCATCCCAATAAATGCTCTAAAAGCTCTACCCAAATTCAATGGGCAAGACTTAAAAACACCTGTGGAATATCTTCAAGATGTATCAGATGTCTATGCCATACATGGTGTCATAGAGCAAAATGTGGCCCTAAGGTTGTTAACAGCCTCATTCAAAGGGAAGGCCTTAGAATGGTATCGGTCTTTGACCCCACATACCATATCCACATGGGACCAGCTTAGAGATTAGTTCTTTGAAAGATTTGTAGAGAAAGGTGATAAGTCTTCTTTATTACAGTAGTTGATCACCATTCAAAGGGGACCACAAGAGGACATGACTAACTTCAACACCAGATTCTAGAAAACTTGGGACAAAATCCCTGTTGCAACTAAACCACCACCTGGGATGGCCATAGTGTTTTATCTCAAAGTTTTAAATTTAGATATATCTGTTATGATTCAATCACTGGGAGGACACACTTTGCCAGTGGCTTATGACCTTATGGTCAGAGCTAAAAATCATTTAATTGATGCTGAGAAGTTACCTCTAAGGCCTCCCATGCCTGTATTCCTAGAAATTACCTTGCCCCTACCTCAAGAGCTTCCTAAAGCTGTAAGCCCACCTGTGTCTATGTATACTTACCCTCCATCATCTGCGAAGCAATCGATCCCTGCTCAGTCATCTAAAATGGATGATATCAAGAGTATGCTAAGGACATTCTCTAATGAGTTGATTAATATAAAGAGGCAATAGAATACTTTCCCTAAGCCTCCTTACCAAGGCTATCAAGGAAATAGGTTTTCATCCCAATCAAACCAATATCAAGGCCCTCTAAGACAAACTAACCATCAACTAGCAAATTAATTAGTTGTAGTTTCCACACCCTCCCAGACCATTCCTCCCAACTCAAATAGGGAGATGGTTCTAGGTCAGAATAATTATGTAGATGATAATAATGCTTGGTGTTTCCCTTGCAACAATGTTCACACACCTAGAGATTGTCCTAGAGGAAATCTACAACAAAGGGTCACTGAGTAGAGAAGAATGGATGGTTAGTTTGCCAGTACCAGTAACAATCAAGCCTACCAGTCTCCCAGCATGCAGAATTTAGTTCTAGTGGCTTAGATGCAAGGAATGTCTTTGCAACAAGATGAAGAAATAACCCTAGAACATGCTTTGTTCTCATGGGTTGAGGATGAAGAAGCAGTTTTCTTGAACGAATCATCTACCTCCCAAAGGCCAGTAGTGCAATCTGATTATTACACTAGATCAAAGAGGAGGATGGTGGAATAGCCTGAAGTTGTAAGTGGTCAAGTCAAAAATAATCCTCCATCTCAAGGGCAAAGGAACGCTGTTGTTTGACAAGAAGTGCCTCAATTAGTATGAGATCAAGAGATTCCTATCCAGATTCAAGAAGAAACAAGGTATCCTTATTACCAAAAAACTCAATCTTTGGGACCAATCCATATAGTGGACCAATTAAAGGAGACTCTAGCACAAGTATATATATGGGATATCTTGGCTATTCCTAAATAAAAGACACTACTATAAGAGGCTCTGCAAAGGCAAGCAGTGCCCAAAGATGTTATTACCAAGGAAGGACCTACTAGAAAGGAAAAACTCAAAGATACAGTTCCTCCAACGACAACAGCCTTCATGAACAATGCAGCACAAGCAAGTAAATCAAAGCCAGAGCCTTTCTATTTGACTCTAATAGTTAGAAAGAAACTCCTACATAATGCATTGATATATTTAGGAGCTAGTACAACTATAATCCCCAAGCAAATAGCTGCTGCTTTGAAAATAAAATATGAACCCCTTGCAAAAGGAGTTATGCAACTAGATGGCAAAATAGTACAAACCATAGAGAGAATTAAACAACTCCCATTGTAATTATACACATGTCCCAACATAATTTTCAACCAAGATATAGTTGTCCTCTTATCTTTGGTTTATGTTTATCCAAAGACTTTATAGCCAAAATAGGAGGGTATATGTCTCTTGACTGGTCTCACCTCATCCTGAGAACCAAATACAGTTCAAAAATGAATTCTATCTAAACCACTGTCCAAGTACCATATCACCAATGAACCAAAAACAAGATTATAAGTAGATCATTCCATGATAAATAAAGAAAGAATTTTTTTCGAAGAAGTAGGAGACTAGACTGAGCATGATCAAGAAGAAGAAAATAGCCAGTTGTTGGCTCTGATGCATAGTGACCAATATGGGAACTATGACTCTACTAGTTTGGGCACATATGTCATTTTTGATGAAGATCAAGAGATCCCAAATGTTGTAAGGGAAGAGGTACCTACTATGCAATATTTAGAGCTTTGGACTTTGAACTTTGATGGGGCTAGAAGTAAACATGGTGCTAGAGCAGGAATTTGTCTTACTACTTCAAATGGTGATAAAATTTTAATGGCTATCCAATTCCAATTTGCTTGCACTAATAATGATGTTGAATATGAATCTTTAGTACATGGGATTTTGTTGGCCAAGAAAAAGGGAATAAAGAACCTAAAAGTAAAAGGATATTTAGAATTAGTAGTAAAGCAAATTAGGGAAAAGGCAGTGGCCAAAAATGTGAGAATGAGATCCTATAGGCATAGGATTTGGGATTTGATAGAATATTTTGAAGCTTTTAATATTGAGATAATCCCTAGAAGTCAAAAATCTGAGGCTAACAAGATGGCTTAGATTGGCTCATAGTTTAACCAAACAACTAGCCTATTGGTTAACAATGAGTCAGTAAAATTTATAGTGAGGCCAACCATCCCAGACAATGATGAAAATTGGCAAGTATTTGAAAATGATGCTCAGGTAGTCTCTTTCTTACAACAATTAGATGAGTTTATGGATCAATTGCAAACTAAAATTGAAGAGGCATATGGTGATCAGATTATACAATTGAGGACTAATAAGCTCCCTAAGGGATTGATCACCTTAGAAAACTTGTTTGACCCAGAGGATGTAAGCTTGGAAAAGAAAAGGTTCCAGGTAGATAAAGCAAACTATTCTGAGGTAGAGGTGAGTGACGGGAAGAGGCTAAAAGTTGGAAATTATGTAACTCAGGAAGAGAAGAAAAAATTAATTGAGTTGTGCCAAAAGTATGACAGAGTCATAGCTTGGAGCTATGAAGACCTTCATGGATACAATAGAGACATTATCCAGCACATAATAGAGTTGACTGAAGGGTCCAAACCCATCAAATAGAAATAGAGGTCAGTGAATCCAAGGATTGAACCTCTAATGGTAGATGAGTTGTAGAAGCTTTTAGATTCAAAAATAATATTTCCAATCAAACACTCAATCTAGGTATCAAATCTAGTCCCAATTAGGAAAAAGAATGGAGATGTAAGACTGTGTGTAGATTTGAGAGATCTAAATAGAGCATCTCTGAAAGACCACTATCCCTTGCCCTCCATGGAACAAATTCTACAAACTGTGGCTAGATTAGAGAGTTTTTCTTTACTTGATGGTTTCATTGGGTATAATCAGATTTGGCTAGCTGAGGAAGACCGGTACAAAACTACTTTCACTACCAAATGGGGGACATTTGCCTATGCGAAGATGCCATTCAGGTTATCAAATGCAGGAGCCACCTTTCAATGAGCTATGGATATAGTCTTTGGTGAGCTAATAAATAAGGTCATCCTGGTCTATCTGGATGACCTCGCTATTTTCTCAAAAAATGTTGATGATCATTTTGATCATTTAGAATATGTCTTCAAGAAATGTCAAGATTTTGGGATATCATTGAATCCCAAGAAATGTATTTTTGATGTACCTCAGGGTAAATTATTGGGGCACATAGTATCTAAGGAAGGAGTTTCTATAGATCCTGAGAGAATCATAGCTATAATGGACTTACCTCTTCTAGTAAATAAAAAGGTGGTCCAATCTTTTTTAGGGAAGATAAATTTTGTCAATAAATTCATATCTAATTTTGCAGGCTTGGTTAGACCAATGACACTCTTGCTAAAGAAAAACCTGGTCTTCAAATGGACTACAAAAGGGAAGCAAGCATTCAAAGGGGTCAAGAAGGCTATCTCAGTAGCCCCAGTGCTCAAGAACCCAAATTTATCTAAGCCCTTCATAATGTACGTCTATGGAGGAGAGTCAAGTATTGCTGCTATCTTGACTCAAAAGAACAACAGGCTAGAGGGGGAGCACCCAATAGCCTTTTTCTCAAGAAATCTCAGAGTATGAGACTAGATACAATTTTGTGGAAAGACAGGTGTATGTAATGGTAAAATCCCTAAAAAAATTTAGGCATCTGATATCAGGGAACAAAATTTTGATACTTATAGCTCACCCAAGTGTCAGGGAATATATCATGGAGGGGGAAATTACTAAAAAAAGAGCCCATTAGATCACTAAGATCCTTGAATATGATGTAGAGGTCAGACCCACCAAGCTAGTCAGAGGTAGGGGGTTGTGCCAATATATAACCTAAGAGCTTGACAAGATGTTACCTAAGGAAGCAGATCCAGAAGGATAGATGGAGATGGTGCTAAAATTGCAAGAGGTTGATCAGGAATCCTAGGTCATAAGTAGGATTCAATTTATGAAAAATGGGGTTTATCTGAGAGAACTCTCTATTATAGGATATAGGGAGTTCATTTTGTTTTAATTGAATAAGTCCTTTTTAGAAGAAATTTTGATGGGAAATTGTTAAGATGTGTAGAACAGGCTGAAGCTCAAAGAATACTACATGAAATGCATCATGGAATATCGGGGGGGCATTTTTCTACAAAGACCATAGCCATAAAGATAAGTGAGGTAGGGTATTTTTGGCCTACTTTATTTGTAGATTGTTATCAGCTAGTTAGAAAATGTCAATCTTGCCAGTATTATATGGGGATGAGGAGGAATGCAACCATGCCCCTTAGTCCTATAGTTATGGATGAACCTTTCGCTTAATGGGGTCTTGACTTCATTAGAATGATAAATCCAGTGTCCAGCATGGGTCATAAATGGATATTAACTACCACAGACTATTTCACTAGATGGACCGAAGTAGTCCCACTTAGAGAAGCAACAGAGAATGTGATCCTAGATTTTCTAGGGGGTATCACTACTCACTTTGAGGCTCCTCGCACCATCATTTCAGATAATGTTAAAGCATTCTTGGGGTCTAAGGTATCTGAATTTGCCTTGAGACATGGAATATATCTGAAAACTTCATCTAACTATTACCCTCAAGGTAATGGTCTGGCAGAATCAACCAAAAAGAACCTGATAAGACTCATCAAAAGAGCAAGGGCTGATCATCACAAAGAGTGGCATAAAGTGCTTAATCTAGCATTATGGGCTGATCAAATCACACCTAAGCAGGTGATCAAAATGTCTCTATATGAATTGGTATATGGAAAGTATACTATGGTCCCCCTCAGTTTGGAAATCCCTGCTCTCTAGCTGATCAAACAGATTGAAATCAAAGAAAATGGCCCCATGTAGCTCAGACTCGTAGAACTTTTGGAAGTTCAGGAAAAGAGGGAAATGGCCTATGATTCATTAATCAAGCATCAGGGAATGGTTAAGAATTATTTTGAAGTAGGCTCAATTATGTTAAAATGGGATGCATAGGCTTCCAAGCTAGGTCAGCATACCAAATTTGAAGCACTGTGGACTGGTCTATATGGAATTCACGCATGCAAGCAGAAGAATTCTTTTGAGCTAGAGTCGATGGAAGGAGAACATGAAGAGATCCTTGTAAACAGAATATATTTGAAACATTTCAATTGACTTGGGTCTCTCATGTATTATAGTTAAATAATTTCCCTTTCTCGCATTATTTTTTTTTGTTGTTTTCCCACTGTTTTTTTAAATAAGTGTTTATAACACAAGTCAACGGCTCTTTTGAAGCTGTAATTTTCACAATTTTGATCTAGCGAGAGGTGGAGTTGTCTTTTTAAGCAAGCTCAAAAGTCCTGAGGGTCACCAGTAACTATAGATAAAATTTTTACTCTACATTGCTTTCAAATTTTTAGTCGAGCACTACAATTTTGGTTCCCATATACCTTGGCCATAGCGGCAAAATTGGGGTAGAGCGCGAGTTCATTTTCCATCTAAGTGTCAAAGTGCAATGAAGGTCACCAAGTGTCACTATCTGAGCATGAGTCTTCTTTCTCCTCTTTTTTTTCTTTCATTTTATTTTTCCTAAATATTTGAAGTCAAGTAGAAACTACCAAGTGTCACTTTCTGAAACATGGGGCTGGCCAACTTGCATCATTTGAGGCATTTTTCACAACTCAAGAAGGAAGCAAAATGTGCCACATATGAAATGGCTACTAAATGGAAGCTTCCACATGTCAGCATCTATGTCTCATATTGGTACCTACATTTCTTCTTTTAAGCAAAGGTTTTCAAATGGTTAGGGAGCAAGATGCAGTAGAAAGTGCCAAGTGGCAGTCGTGGAAGGCCCTGAACTACTTTTCAGAAGAAAGTGGAAGTCACCACATGTCAGCATTTGAGAGACAGTTAGTTTAGCACTTGGGTTCAATGTTTTGGTTCAACATTTTGGCTTAATACCTCAGTTAGTGTGTAAATGGTGTGTAGTGTTAAACCGTTGAACCATTGAACCATTTTGGTTCATCAGGCAGTTCAAGGGAGTGTCCCAAAAACTAAAGGGGTCAGCATCCTTTTGGAAGGTAGTAGGGCATTTGTTTCATTTTGATTAAGTGCTGAAGATGAGTGGAGGCCACCAAGTGTCACTCTCTAAGCCCCTGTCTACTCCATCCCCAGGGAAAGTGGAAGCCACCACATACCCTTAAACTAAATCAGCGAAAGACGTTACGTATCTTCCTCGAAGCTATGGAAGCCTCCACGTGTCCATGCTTGAAACATCATCTTCAAGTTTCATTGCTAAATAAAGATTATGGTGGGCCTTGAGTGTGACTTCAAAAGTCTACAGAAGCTGACAAGTGTCACCATTCGTAAGAGTCTAATATGTGTCCTGAATGATACTACATCACAACCAGAGAGAAGTGGAGAGAGCCGCGTGTCTTCGATGAATCAGGCAAAAAGCACCAGGTGTCATTTTCTAGTGCCTTTTAAGTAATAAGAGGATTTTTATAAAATTGACTAAGTGTCCTCTCCCATTTGAACATAACAGAGTGTTTTGTGTATCTATTGCTAAAAAGCAAAATGGAGGGAAAATCGGCTGGAGTTAATTCGAGTAGATAGAACAGTTCGTCAGGTAGATTTTTGGAGCCCCAAGGCATTGAAAGTGCCATCTATTTTGTCCCCTGTGAGTTAAGAGTAGAGTAGAATTGCATGGGAAAGGGGATGATGGAAGGAGTGATCCAAGGCTATAAAAGAAGAAGAATTATAAGAAGAAAAAGGGGAGTTTTTCTCATAGTTTTAGACTTTCTAGAGTTTTTGGCCAGTAATATCATTTGCTTTTGTCTCAATTTTCTTAAGTTTTAAAGTTGATGCAACTGTGCATGTTTCTATGCCTTTTATGTGGCTAAATGAATTAAGAAGATTGAACACTATGCCTTTGTTGACATTCTCTGTATCTCAGCAAAAGAATTCCCTATTGTGAGCCTTTGTTCCTGTTATTCTAATATTTTACATTGATCATGCACTTGTCTGCTCTTAAATGTAATTAAATCCTATAACAGTCTCGCTATGCTCAGGTTAGGATTAGGATTACATTCAGGTGGATTGCCATAGTTAGGTTTCATTTCTTACACTTGCACTTCTATTTAATTTCCTATCCCTTTTCCCCAACACTTGATACAAAAGAAGAGACCAGCTTCTCTAAAATTTGGAGGTTGTTTCAAGCCACAATGTCCCACAGCTTGAAACTTCCCATTGTTGATTGATTAAGATCAAGCACAATTTTAAATCATCAACAATAGTCATGTTCAGTTGGTGAAGAGAATATTCATATATATCAAGGGGACATTGGATTATGGATTATGGTATCCCTTAAGTAGAGATTTCACTTTGGTTGCTTATACAAATTTAGATTGGGTAGGATGCTTGGATGAAAGAAAGAGTATAAGTGACGGAGGATTTTTTCTTGGTGATAGCTTAGTATCATGGATAAGCAAAAAGTAAAATTTAGTATCACTTTCTATAGTTGAAGCAGAATATATTGCAGTGGTTTTGTGTTGTACTCAAGTGCTTTGGATGAAGAAAACTTTAGAAGATATCAAGGTAAAGTATGATGAACCTAGTTCTATTTTTTATGATAACACAAGTTCTATTAATATTTCAAATAAACTAGTGATGCATTCAAGAATAAAACATATTCTTATTAGATATCACTTTTTGAGAGAGTAGTTTGCAGATCAATAGGTTAAGATGGAGTATATCAGTACTACATAGTAGATTGTAGATACTTTCACAAACGCACTACCAAAAGACACATTTGAGTATTTATGAGAGAAGTTGGGAGTAATTTATTTTACTTCCTACCATTGAGGTTTAGCATTAGTTAAGGGGGAGCTAAGTGTTAGCTCTATGTAGGCCCTTTGCCATTGATGTCAAAGGGGGATAATAATAGGCATAGGTATAGATGTAGAAATGGGTACAAGGAATAGGTATAGGTTACTATAGTAAGGGGGAGTTACTGTATGTTTTTTAGATGGTAGTATGTGTAGGTTTTAGGATGTGGCATATTTAATTTTAGGTTGCCATTAATGACAAAGGGGGAGATTATTGGAAATATTGTCAGTGATGTCAAAGGTCTAGCATTATTGGTGATAAGGCCCCATTGTATTTAATGGTGTTTTTAATAATCATATCTTGGCTAATGTGTGTTAATATTTATTTAATATTAATGAATATATTTTTGGTTGCATATAAGTTAAAAGAGTGCCCATAGATAAGTCAAAGATTCACAGAGTAAAAGATGAAAGGGGAATAGGACGCATTTTCTCATGAAGAGTCACCTTGAGGAATTCCAAGAGTCACCATGTGAAGACAAAATAGGTATGGCACATTTTTCCATGAAGGGACACTTTTATGAATATGAAAACTCACTAAGATAAAGACAAAAGAGGAAAGTATGCTTTTTCTTATGAAGGGTCACCATATGACTTTTCAAATGCAAGGATATGAAGGGTCATGCTAGTTTGATACCATTTTCCATGAGGATTGAAGAGTCACAAAGGGTGAATGTCAAAGGTCTTTTGGAAAGCTATAAATAAAGGCTTGAGAAGCCATTTGTAATATGTAAGATAGAGCATGGTTTGTATTTTTTATCAAAGAGATAAAATTAGGAGATATTGTAGATTTCTATCATTTAGTGAGTAACCAACATTGAGAGATAGTAATGTTTTATACATAAGAGGGGTTGGTGCTCTTATGGGTTGGTGCTCACAAATAGTTATTGTGTTAATGCTCAACAAAGGGGTTAAAGTTGGTGCTTGTGAACTTTGTATTTTGAGTTGGTGTTTATTTATATACTTGAGATTATTCTCCATGGTTTTTCCCACTTTGGGTTTCCACATAAAAATCTGGTGTCTCTCTCTCTCTCTTGTGTGGTAAAAATTATTGTTTCAATTTTATTACATATCTTGAATGTGCGATTAAGTGGTTCAAGAAAAGATATCAGATTAAGTAAAAAGATATATAATATACTGATTCACCCCCCCCTCTTAGTATATTTCATGCTTAATAAAAAGTACCAATGTCGATAGATTAGGTCAAGTATGCTAATGTTGATGGGTGACCAAACTTGATAAAAATGGGTTTGGTATCCCACCATGACTCATTTTCAACATTTGATTGGAAAGAAAAAGAGCTCTGAGTGTGAGTGATATGGTAGAGCTAGGAGGGGACCTAGTGGGAGGCATACCACCAAAAGAGCTAGTTGTGCCAACCTATAGGAGATGGAGAGAAGAGGTAAGATCCCCTATGATTTGGTTTTGAATGTGAGTTGGTTAATTTTCTTATTTTAGGCTAAATTTAAAGGTTGGGTAAAATAAATGGTGTTGAGGGGGGTAGGTTTAGGTTAATTTGAGAGGGATTTGGGGTAGGGTTTTAGGGGAAAATTTAATTTTGGGAGATAGGTCATTCAGCCCTAGGGCTAAACTAGTGATTGACATTAATGGGGTCGACTAACATTAGCTGATGTGATGTCAATGTTAGTAGATAGTTACTGACATCAACCTACACCAAGCATCGATGTCAGCATACAATATTGACATCGATGACTGTGAATAACCCAAAATAGAAGAAAAGGTCAATTTGGATCCCTAATTGAAGTATTCAACTAACCTAATGGTTGAGCTACCCTCAGAAGAGCCCAAGTCAACTAAGTGCAACATACATAGCTTGATTGAGGGCCTCAGGCCAATGTAGTTATCCCAAAGCCTAGGGAAAAAGATCTAAGATATGGTTAAAAATGTGTTAGGGGAAATGGTTAAAAAAGGTAGTTTGAGATAGGTTAGGAGACCTAGGGCTTAAAAGATATGTCATAGGGTTGAAGGTTAGGGATATAATCTATGAGGCTTAGAGTTGTGATAACCATGATTATAGCTGGCTTCAAGGTTGGTTTCAAATGGTGGAGAGATGGTATGGCCTAGACTTGAGTAGATGGCATAGTGCATGATATTAATTATTATAGGCACATGATAGAGGGATTGATCCCTATAGATATCATGTGGAGACCTTAATCGACATACCCTTCATTCAAAGGATAGGCAGAGTAGCTTATTAGATTATAGAGCTCATTATGGGTGAGAGGGAGATGAGCTGATAAGCTAGAGAAGGTACCCATGGCATAGGTTAGGAGGCAATTGGGCTTGCTATAGGATGTACTACCTACCTTCCCCTGATATAAGAGAGATGATATTGAGGTACCCCTACCCTTGCCATAGGAGACATATGGGCTAGATTTTGATGAGCTTTCATTAGGGCTAGGTGTAGTTGATCTAGGGTGCATAGTGGCATAAATGGCTTGGTGGGTAGGTTTTCATCCCATAGTAGAGGTCAAGAGGCCACCACAAAATTTGTAATGGTTGATGAGAGAGAGGGATACATTTGTATAGGCATGGGATGCAGTGATATAGGGAAAGGATGCAGTAGTGTAGGATCAAAATGCAATAGTGTAGCCTTGAGATACAACTTAGGCATAGGTATTGGTTTTATAGGGATAGGTGATGACATTATAGAGCCAAGTTAGGGAACTATAGGGCTAAATTATGGCATTACAAGGTCAGGTTACTACAATAATAATAGCGAGGGATAGTTTAAGAGTAATAGGTCAAGCTACTCCTCTTCCTCCACCATAGGGACTAGAATAGGTCGGGCCTTCAATAGGTGTGATGGGACAACCATAGACTATATCTCTAGTGAGATATACTACTACCCTTGATGAGATTGCTTATTATGAGAGAGCCATTATAGATTTCCCATAGATTCAAAGGTAATTTGAGTTTAGAGAGTAAGAGAAATTAGTGACATGCACCACAAATTTTATCTCACACAAATGTAGATGAGCAGAGAGTGGTCATGACACTACTTATTGATGACCATGTGGAGAGCCTTGAGGACTCTGAGTACCAAATTTTACTTTTGTTATATATGTTATATTCACACTAGCCTATGAGTTGAAGATGAGAGATGTATATTTTGAGAGAGAGATGATATTATGATGATGTATTGATGTACATGTTTGTTGAGCATATATATATGAGATGTATATTTATTATGATGTTGAGATGGGTTTATTGTGATTATGACTATGTTGATGTAGATGATTATTTAATGTTATGTTAATTTGATTTTAATGTTTGAGTTAGTGTATCATTTCAAATATGTGTGATGGTATATGCATAGTTGGTTTGTTAGCTTCATCTTAGTATTTTTCCATATTTCTGATGTTATATGCTTAAAATGAATAGGTTGGTTATGTTATTTTATTTCAGTATTTTTCCATATTTTTGATGGTGAATGCTTAAAATAAATGGATTAGGCTTGATAGTGTTTGTATGACATTTTCATCTCAATAGAGAGATCGACATGTGATTTGGATGGGAAAATAAAGAGGTATAATGCTTGTGTATTGGTAAAGACCATAATCATAACATAAATAGATCAAGAATATGAGCCTCTTTCATGCTTTGCCTCATTGGACCATTTTGTTTGTTAGAGAAGCATTGTGTTCACATTGTGTTAAGCGAGTTCAAAGTCCCTTGAAAGACTATGAGGGAAAAAGGGTAAAATGAGTAAAAGTTTTTAATTAGTGTAACCTTCAAAGTAGGGATGATATGCCCCTACTTTGGGTGACTCAACAGAGACTATAGGCAAGTCCATGACTTAAAGCTCTTCTTCTTTTTTGTTCTATAAGTTGATCAATGCGAGAAGCTTATAATGGGATTTTGTATGTGTTGAGGTCGTATGAAGCTGATCAATATGAGAAGATTTTTATTTGTATTTCCCTTTGAGAACAAATCTTGGCCTAGCCATCATTCAATGGAATGGTCTAAGCATTTGTTTTTGAGTTTAAATAGATGTTCTTCAAGGGAGTAATCTATTGATAGTAACAAAGATAAGTTACATAGATGTCCTTCAAGGGAGAAGTCTATGTTAGGAAACATGACCTTAGATATTAGAACTTGTCTACATATCCCATTTTTTTATTTTAGTCATGGACAAGTCTATAGAGGCTTAGGATTTTTCCACTTTGAGGGAAAAACCATAACACCCCATAAGTTAACTAAGTGTGTAGGAGTAAGGGTTAAGAGGAAAGGAGATGAATTGAATAGGGGTGCTCAAGGGATGAGCTCAAGTAAAACACATATAAAGTGATGCTTATTAAATAAAAGAATGGTCATATGTGTAAGGAATTTAAAGGCTCAGGTTCTGGCCTCCTTCGAGAGAAGACAAGCGATAAGTTCCTGAGCCATACTTGTGAGTTATGATGTAGGGTCCAACCTAATTAGAAGAAAACTTCCCCCATTTTATTTTCTCCATGTTCATCACATGTTTATTTACTTTTAATATGAGATCTCCAATATTGAAATATCACTCTTTGAGGTTTTTATCGTAAGCACATTTGATATGTTCTTGATAGATTTGGAGGTGGTTGAGGGCTATGAGATGATGGTCATCAATCAATTTGAATTGAGCAAACATTCTTGGTGAAACTCATCATTATTAAGTATGTCTTTTAGATAAATGTGAAGAAAAGGAATATGAACCTCAAGAGGCAAAATAGCCTCCATCCCATACACCAAGGAAAAATGGGTATCACCCGTAGGAGTTTGAATGTTAGTGTGGTAAACCCATAAAGCAAAGGGAATATGTGTGTCAGTCCTTGCCCATATGGTTGACTACCTTCATGAGAGTTTCTATCAATATTTTGTTAGAAGAATCTACCTATCCATTTGCTTGTGAATAGTATGGTGATGAGAAACTTAATTTAATTATAAATCTATCACAAAGACTTTGGATAGTTTTATTTTTGAAAGATTTGTCGTTATCTATTATAATTTTATGTGGGGCACCAAAATGATAGATGATGTGATGGTTAATAAAATCAAAAATTGTGTCAACCTTAGTGGAGATGAGAAGAATGGCCTTGACCCACTTGGTGAAGTATTCAATGGCAGTAATGATAAAATGGTGATGGAGGGATGAATGAGGGTTGATCTCCCTGATTAAATATAATCCCCATTGGGAGAAGGGCTAGAAGTCTTTGGTGACTTGTAATGCATGACTTTAAATATGAAGGAGGTTCATGTGTTGTTGACATCTGACACAACACTGAATGTAATCACTATAGTCTTGATGGAGTGTTGGCCAATAATAGTTGAGTCAAAGGATATGCTTGATAACTGTGTGACCATTGAAATGTCCACCACAAATCCTACCATGGACTTCCTTAATAGTGAAGGGAGTCTCAGTAAAAGTGAGGCATCTAAGGAAGATACCATCAAAACCTCACTTGTATAGAAGTCCCCCTAGCATGTTTTATGAAGACACATGTCCCATTATTGGAGAGATCAAAAAGGGTAATATAACAAGAAATATAATCCATGAGTTGATTGTACCATAAGTCATGTGGGTTGGATATTATGTTTTTGATGAAGAGGATGTTGGGGTATACATAGGAGGGTAATGTTAAGCAATGCACTGTGACATAGATTCATGAGGAAGAGGATGAAGAGGGTATGTGTGAAGCAAGTGAAGTCATTGTGTCAACAAACTTGTTTATAGATTGAGGAATAGTTTGTAAGAGATAAGATTCAAATGATCCCAATAGTGTATCTACATGATGTTTATACCACTATAGAATTTCCTTTTTGCATAGGTGGGAACAATTAACCTGATTAACCACTAGCTGAGAATCACCAAAAATGGTTATGGATTTGATACCTAAGAAGAGAGCCATTTGAATCCCTAAGATCAAAGCCTCATATTTGGCCATGTTTTTAGTATATTCAAAATCTAGTTTAAATGATAAAGGCTTAGGCTTGCTATCTAGAGGAATAAGAATGACTCCCATACCCCCATTGTATTGACGTTTAGACCCATTGAATAACATCATCATTTGATAAGAGATGTCATCAGTAGAGAGTATTATGATGGATTCATTAGGGAATTTAAGGTTTGAAGGTTGGTTTTTGAATAAAGGGGTAGAAGCTAACTAGTTAGTGATTTTTTGCCCCTTAATATACTTTTATTGAATAAACTCTAAGTTTAATTTAACAAGGATCATCAGCCACTAAGCTACACATTAGTTGTGATATGGCTTGGAATGCATGTATTTTAGGGGATCAGTATGGGTGACCATGTAGGTTTTGTGATTTAGAAGATAATGGTAGAGCTTGGAGGATGAAAAGACCAATGTGAGGTAAAGTTTTTTGATATGGGTATATCGAGTCTCATAATCAATAAATGTGTATCTTAGTAAACTATCTATTCTCAATGGTTGTCATCTTGATGTTCAATCATAGCACCTAGAGAATGGTCTATTGTAGAGATGTATAGGTAGAAAGGCTAATTTTACTTAGGTGGAATAAGAACTGATGGGGAAAGGAGATATTATTTGAGTGCATCAAAATCTTCTTGGTAATTTGTATTGCAATGAAAAGAGACATCCTTTTTGAGGAGATGGTGAAAGGGTTGGAAATGATCTAAAAACTAGGAGATGAATCAACAGATTAACTAAAGTTTACCTTGTAGGATATGTAGTTGTTTGATATTAGTAGGTAGAGGCATCTCTAGTATTTATCTAACCTTAGCAGGGTCAACCTTAATTCCATGAAGGGAAATGATAAAACCTAATAGCTTATTGGAAAGAACACCAAAGACACATTTCTTTGGATTTAGTTGAATGTTATATTGGAGGAGATGAGTAAATATGATTTTGAGAATTGTAAAGTGATCTTGGAAAAATTTATACTTCCCAAGTCATCCATGTAATCTTCCATAATTTTATGTAGGAGATAATGGAAGATGTAAGTCATAACACATTGGTAGGTGGCACCAACATTTTTTAGACCAAAAGGTATGACCTGATAACAAAAAGTCCCCCATGGGGTAATGAAGGTTGTCTTTTGTTGATCCTCGGAAGCAGCCAAGAGTTGATTGTATCTAGAGAACCCATCCATAAGTGATAGCATCTCATGTCTAGTTGTTAGATCAACAATTTAGTCAATACTTGGCAATGGGAAGTCATAATTTGCACAAGTGAGGTTTAAGTAATGATAGTCTATGTAAATGCAGATTTCATTGATCACTTTTGTGATAGGAACAATATTGGAAATCCATTGCCGGTAGTCGATGAGTTGGATAAAGTTAAAAAAAAGGAGGTTTTGGAGTTCCACTTTGACAAGGAGAGCAATTCAAGGGTACATCTTATGAGGCTTCTATTTAATAGGTTTACCATCTTCATTGGTGACAATGTTATGGGTGATGATAGAGGAATAAATACCAAGCATGTCATTAAAACACCAAAGGCTTTGCTATGGTTATTAAGAAATGTTGCATAATAAACTTGCTCAGAGGAATCCAAATATTGGCCAATCTTGAGGATGTGGGGGTTATCATGAGAGGGAAAATTGATGTCAATGATTGATTCATTTAACATAGCTTATGTTTCAAATAGGAGTGATCATTAGATATAAGAATCATCTACACCCATGTATGTGAGAATAACATCATCATCTTGACATTAGATAGTGTTAATAGTGGGAGAGTCATCATCAATTATTTTAGGATGAATGAGAGGAAGGGACCTTGTTTCCTTACCCTAGTGATAGGTGAGAGGCCCCAAATGGCTAGCATTTATTGAAAAAAAAATTGGAGGTTTAGATACCTCTGATTCAATAGGTGATGGTGGAGAAGAAGGTGGAAAAGGAGAGACTGGATCTTCAATAATTGGTACATGGGAAGTGTTAGTGAGTTTAGTTGGTTCATCATATCCCACTCTATGCCTCTTTTTGGCATTTTCAATGGTTTTGCTAGTGGGATATTTAATAGGCATATAGACACCCTACTCGTAATGACCCAAACCAAATCCTTTTCAAGCACACTGATAGAGATAGGTGTGTGAAAAACTAGGCTTGCTCAGGAAAGAGTAGTCATATGTAAATGGTTGTGGCAAAGAGGATGGATTGCCAATAGTGGGAGCCTAATCAATTCCCCATATGTGAAACTAGCTCAAAGGTTAGGGGGGCCATAAGGAATGACCATCCTAATGTGTGGATCATAATTTGGGTGCATGTGAAGATTTGCATACTGTTGTGGAGTATAGAACATGTTGAGCATCAATAAATGATATTATTCAAGTGACAAACATTTGAAATTTTCCTCCATGGTATCCATGTCAGGAATTTATGTTGCCAATATCTATGTAATTAGGGTAGTGGAGCTTGTGGAAGCTTCAGAAGTATCATGCATAAAATATGATGTCTTTAATGGAATAAGAACATCATTAAGACTATAAGTCATGTTGTATGTTTTAAATAGATGTGGGTCAATGGGTATAATATGCACTTACCCATCATGTTCAAACTTGACATAGTGGTGCAAAGTTGAGGGTACACATGCCATAGCATGTATCCAAAGTCATCCAAGTAGTATGTTATATTATAAATCTCCTTCTACAACATAGAAGAGCTCAAGAATTATGCAAGGACCTACACAAATATGTAAGACAATAGTGCCCATTGTAGTAGTTGTGGTATAGTTAAAGGAGCAGAGTACCACGTCGGTTTGAGATATACAATTCATGGGAAGAGCTAGTTATTTGTAGGTGTGGGTAGAAATAATACTAATATTATCTCCCCCATCAATCATGACTCTCTTGACACAAGTTTGATCAATATATGTGGTAATAAAAAGGGAAAAATCCTAATCTTTAAGGTGTTGAAGTGGAATTTCTGAATTACTAAAGGAAATCAAGGAGATAGAATTAAGGGAGCTAACCAAAGCTGTAAGAGGTTGGCGATCATCAGGTTGTACCTTAACTACTTACAAATCACTAATCACAACTTGATGGTGTTGGGGTGAGTTTTATATTAACTCATACAAGGACATTTTCATAGGAGTTTAGTGAATCTATTTCACCATCGAGCTATGAATAACATCTAAAGATGTCAGCTTTAGGACCCCTAAGATGGAAACCTTGGTATTCAAAGGAGGAGTGTCTTTGGAAAAGGGATGAGCTGAAGGATTAATAAATTTTTCCTTACCTTTATCCTTTTGGTTTTATGATTGTAAGGCCACATTAACTGTGTTGATCTAAAATATAGGTGAAGGAGGTGGAAAAGGGGGTACGACCACATCTTTGGGTTTGAATTTAGGTGGAATAGTAAGAGGCATTATGGATACTAGAGATGGAATAAAAAGAACATTAATGGGAGTATCAACAAAGAGAGTGTTGGCATCAAAGTGTTGTCTAATGAATATTGTGAGGGATTTACAACTCTCAATATTGTGTCTGACTGAACAATGATATAGACACACTTGTGTATCATTAAACCAATATGGTTTCATTCCAAGGGGACTATAAGGCTTAATACGAGGAAGAGTTATTATAGAAGATTGTAACAACTGATGTAGGAAAAAGATCTGAGAGCCTATGGGTGAGCTCACACTTGTGCTAATAAGAGTTGTAGGGGTGATTTTATGTGGTGCCTTGCTTGGTTGTAGTGGAGTTACATGTTTTGTTGATAATTTCCTTGTGTTAGGTATCATGGTGTCAGATGTGAAAGGCCTACTGGGTGGAAAAGGTAGTAGTGGAGGTAACTTATATTTTTTTTCTTGGATCAATGATACTTTAACTAAAGTAGAGGGGTGAGGTCCAAAAATTGATGGTAAATTTAAGGGTTGAAGAGGGAAAGATTGGTGAGATCTAGGAAGCTTAAATTTTTTTTGTAGTTCAAGCTGAGAAACTCTATCTTGGGGTTAGAGAGTTAGATCTAATTTCACCTATGGATGAATTATATTAGAGATAGGGCATACGCCTAAAGGCCTGATTTGATTTAATGTGGTAGATGCATATGAGGGTGAGGGTTCTGACATAGATGGATGAACTTCTATTAATTTTAATGAAGAAGCTATAGCTTTTTCAAAGACCTTGGGGTAAAGTGTAGTGAGAGGGTTGGTGGTAAATGTTGACACTGATTGTGTTGGATAAGGAGTTTTAAGTTGGTCCCAAAATGCCACGTGATCTAGCTTTGTGAAGTCAAGAAATTCTAGACTTTTGACCAACTACGAGAAGGGTTTAAATGAAGTTGACGTAGGCCTCATGATTGCATCTTTAGAAGGTTGAGGTGTTTGAGAAATAGGGAAATTGTTGATCTCTACTACTTCAGACCAAAGATGAGAAAGAGCTGCAATAGGGTCTTCTTCGATAGAGATAGGAAAAGAGGCATGGTCTTCCATGGGTGGAGGAGAGGTAGGTGAAGGGGGTTCCTCAAGGGGGTAAAGCATAGGTATTATTGATACCTCAACATGTGGGTGACTAATAGGTAAAGTATGATCCTCTATAGGTAAAAGAAGTGGTAAGAGTGGTGTAATTGGAGTAGGCACAATAGGTCTCTCATCTAATGTAGGAGTGGATAACACTGACTCTTCAAGTTGCAAAGGTGGAGTGGATGGGGTATTACTCTCTCTCGATGGAGGAGAGGTAGGTGAAGAGGGTTCCTCAAGAGGTTATAACACAAGAATGATGTTCCCCTCAACATGTGGTTGTGGAATAGGGAAGGCATGGACTTGTATAGGTAAAATAATAGTTAATATTGGTGCAAAAAGAGCTGGCAATATTGGCTCCTCTGGTGGTAAAAAAGGGTGGTAAAGGAGGCTCTTGCTCATATGGGAGTGGAATGAGTGAAATAGGCTCTTCTACTTAGGGAAGAAGAAAAGGTAAAACAAATGCCACTGACTGTGGGGGAGGATTCAATAAAGTGGGTGCCTCATGTTGAGGGGGAGGTTGAACTAGAGGTAAAAGAAAGACCATATTAACCATATGGATATTATGATCACATGAGGTAGTCATGGTCTGAACAATATTTTGATTAGGTGAATGGTTAGGAAAACATTGTTTAAACACATCCATATTTTGATTAGGGGGTGCATTAGGATTATCTAACACGAGATCACCCCTATCAAGCATGTCTTGAACAATGTTTTTGAATGTCTTACAGCTATTAGAATTATGGCCTTTAACTCGATGATAACCACAAAACTCATCTTCCTTGTACCAAGTTGTAATAGGATGGAAGGGGTCAAAATCAATAGGAAGTTTGATTTGAGGAAGGGTTATGACACCTTGCTGTAATGGTTTTTCCAAAATGGATGTATATGACTCCCCAATGGGAGTGTATTGTCTTTGTTCATACCATTGTTGGAATTGCTTGGCCAGATTTTGGGAAGTTAAGGAATTAGATTGGTTTGTGGTTATGGGAGAAGCTGATTTAATGACCACCGCATTGGTGGAGCCTTTAGATTTTTGGTTAGAATGAGAAGTTTTATAAAAGGAATCACTCGATTTAAAATTGGCATTCTTAGTATGCAACTTGACTCTACCTTCATCTATAGCCCAGATCTTGAGTTTCCACACCATTGTAAAGGCCTCATCAAATGTGCAAAAAGTTTATACCTAGAGTGTGGATGAAATGTGTTTACCACATGCCCTTGAGAAGAGCTCAATAATATTAGGTTGGGGTAATGAAAAGGAGAGCTGATTGATCAAGCCTCTCCAATGAGCGATAAAATATGTGATAGACTCATCATCAAATTATGTAATAGAATAAAGGTCTATAATAGAAACCTTTTTAGAAATGTTAATAGAGAAATTGTCTAGGAATATTTGTATGAGTTAGGTAAATGAGAAAAGGGAGTACTAAGGTATAGAGATAAAACAATCCAAGGCAGCACCTGAAAGACACATAGGGAAAGTGTGAAGTAATAACGTATCATCGTGCCCTATTAAATAACAAGCATGTCTAAATGCTCATAAATTTTGTTGTGGCTCCTCTCTACTCTAGAAACAAGTAAATTTGGGGAGTTCCCATTGGCTTGGATAAGGGTGAATAGGCACAAAAGGATGGATGGGTTCATTATAGATCTGATCATAAGATAACACATTCTTTGAACTAGAAATGAATGTCTCTATATTAGACATCTTGTCCATCAGCATCTTAATGAGGTCAAGAGGGGAATTAGTCTGGGAGATACCCCCTAAGTTATAAGGAGCTTGATAAGAAGTAGAGGGAGTGTATGACATAACTTGTTAAGGTTGTGTTGGCACAACATAAGGATAATGAGTCATAGGTTGGGGGAAAAATAAAAGGTGTGTGTCCTGTTGGGTTAGAGACTATACTTTGGTTGGATGTTGTTATTATAGGTTGGGTTATTGACATGGTTAGACCAGATAAAGGGTGAGTCATAACTTGGGTAATTATAGGTGCAAGAGTAGATGGAATAGGTACTACCAAATTCTAAAATGGGGTGTGACTTGATTGAACTGCTTGTGGTTGTGAAATTTGGGAAGTCATGCCAAGGTTTAGGTGGGATTGGGTAGTTGGTGATGTTAAACTTTGGACATTATTTATGGTTGGGTTACTTATTGAGGTGGTGGTTTGAGTAACCATGGGGAAAATAGTGGAGATAACTAAAATTGAAGTTGTCTCCATTAGAGATGTTGGCATACCATAGATTTGGTCACTTGAAAAATTACGAGTTTGGCTCATAACAAGGTAATGTTGAAGGGCTACCACATTACGATCAAGAAATTTAGAAAAATCTTGATCTCCTTCAATCACAATGAGAATTTGGTTGGGGCTTGGAGTATGCTCTATATTTGAAGTATGCTTCATGATAGAATTAGTAGCAAGAGGGGAGGGTGGAAGTGGTTTTTGGCTTGCATAATTAGCAATATTTTTCGCTTGGGCTCACATCAATACCATGCAAGAAGAAGTAAGAATAGTCTTAATACTTTGTACTAGTGATAGAATAGGGGAAAACTAGGTTTAGGTGCAAGTAAGTGGGTTATTTTAGCTTTCTATTTTGAGCAAATGAAAATTACGAAGTCATCGATGTCGGTCACTTGACTGATGTAGATAATAAAAGTGTGTCAATAGCAGTGGGATTAACTAATGTCGATAGCTAAAATCTACCGATGTCAGTGTAGTTAATTGATGTCGATCACTGTAATAACTTGGGAGATGAAAAATCCAACATTTTAGTAATCTAGAGGTAGAATCTAGGTAAAACAAAGGATGGAAGAGGTGTGTGTAAGAAGGAAGAACACTCAGAAAACTTTATATAATAGGTTATACAAATGAGTATTACAAATAGTGTTGATTTTTTGAATCAATGCAAAAATGTCCTTACCAACTCCAAAATACAAAAGACAATAGAAAAGTAGAAAAAGAACATATAGCCACTAATTATTAATTGCTAGAGAATAATTTTAGTCTTGTGTTGGCTTATGCCTTAATCAGATAGTGAGAAGAAAATTTAGTTATCAAAGGTACTAGAAAGCAATCTAGAGGTAGTTTTAGGTTAATTTTAGTGCTCAAGAGGAAATATTTGTTAGACCAGGTACATGGCTTGTTATAATATTTTGCTCCTTAAACTTCACAAACTTGAATCCAAGCTAAGCCACTTAGCCAAAATATACCTTCTTCCTAGAGTTTATACTCCACCAGAGAATGGAGTGGATTCTACCTTTGGTGGTGAAATCCAAGTAGGATAGCCAGGTAGGGTAAGGTGATCCACCAGGTGATGAAATATTAATGGGCCTTCTCTCAAGTGAGTTTAGATGTTTGTTTTTATGAGTGTGATCTAGTTATGTAACATAGGTGCACTAAAATTCAATCATAATTCTTGTAATTAACTAGGTGAGCTAATATACAACAAACAAACAATGAAGTGCAGTAAGTTTTAAACCCAAATCTAAAATGTATAGATTTGAATGAAAACAAAGATAAAATATGAGTAGAGAATGAAATTCACTATCTTAATGTGCATTTAAGAAAGAAAATAAAGAAGATATTCTTTGAGCTTGTAAGAAAAATGATAAATTTATTTTAAAGGCAAAGAGAAAAGAAGAGTGGCAAGGAAGAAGAAATTTTAGTTTATTGTCCTTAATAAAAAAATAAAATGTTGAATTTTTCATTTTGAGAGTGAAAAAAAGGAGAAAGTGCAAGAAATGAAATTTTCACTATAATACACCTAAATGAATGATTAAAACAAGCAATGAACCCAAGGAAAACTCTAGGGTCCCACTAGGTGTGCCAAAAATATTTTTCTAAAATTTATCTATTTCAAGTCTAAAGAAAAAAAGAGAAGGATAGGGATAAGTGATTAGAATGAACTAGATTGGTTTGTGCACTATATCTAGATGTTGTGATCACTCCTCTTTAGCTAGGGAGGACTACCTAAAATTAAGAAAGCACCACCATAAAATGTTTTTTAGTAGATATATGAGTGGGATGCCTAGCTACGTTCTTGTTCCAGGAAGTGTCAAACTTCCTTAGAGATGATAGTCCACTTTTGAGAGACAAAAGAGTAATAAATAACTAAGAGAGAGGAAAAGAGAGTAAAATAGAGATATTTTTACCATTATTCACAACTTAAGTGTAGTAGAAAGTAATATAGTTCAGGTGATATATTCAATTTGTGTTTTGGAAGTTATTTGGGTGTCTTCAAAGGGTTAGGAAATCCATAGTTACCAATGTCGATTAAGCCACCAAAGTTAGTGAGGAAGTAACCGATATTGGTTAGGCTACTAAGGTTGGTGAGAAAATGTGACTGATATTAGTTAGGATACTGATGTCAGTAGGAGAAGTAATCGATATCGGTTAGGTTACCAAGGTTAGTGAGGAAATGTGACCGATGTCGATTAGGATGCCAATGTCGGTAGGGGTAATAATTGCCTAAGAGTTTGTAGAAAGATTTTTTGGGTCTAAGATATGCTTTTGGTCAGGTTTAGAAGGTTAGAGGATATTTTTGAGAGAGAGTAGTGTTTGGATGGATCTAGTCAAAGGTTTGGTGTGTCTGAATAAGGGGAAACAAGTGGGGAAGCTTTATAACTTCTTCACGAAGTTCGATCAGGGATGTGTAAAAGCAATAAATAGTAAATGTAAAGGATTTGAAAAGTAAATACTTATAGACTTATAGAATAAGTGATGTACTTAGCTACAGTGGTGACTAAATGATAAGTGCTAGATGTATGGCTCCTATTAGGCAATCTGAATCGATGCCTTGAATAGAGATAATAAGTGGGTGTTATTGGTTCTCAAGAGCTTGGTTCTAGATATGGATTGACTTATGCAAGATAACAGTAAGCTAATATGTTAAAATTTGAATGTAAAGAGCCTGTATGCAAATAAGAATGAGTTTTCTTGATTTATGCTGACTTGAACATCAATTTGGAGTTTGGCTTATATAACTGACATCGGTGATCCCATCGATGTCAACTGTGGGTTGACCAATGTTGATGACATTAGAATAGGTAAAAGTACTATCTTTAGCCTATTTTCTATTTTTACTTATGCCAAGTGTGGTATCCATTAAAAAATGGTATAAATAGGAGGTTAAGAAGGACATAGTTGGCTAGGTTTTATTTTTGGGGTGAGAACAAGTCTTGGGTAGTTAGGGTAAGGGGACTAAGTTTTGAGGTGACTCATCAAGTGAGAATTAGTCTTAGGATGAGGTAGCCAAGAAAGGTGGTAAAAGGGGTTTTTAATTAACTTAATTAAATATTTTAAATTAATTAAATATGTGAGGGGTAAAATCATGGGTTAGGGAGGTTAATCATTATTATTGAAAAAGGGGTCAAGGGGGGTTTCGACATAGGGAGTTATGCACATGTGTGAAGTAATTTTGGTGTTTACATTCTCTTAAAAATATTTGTTGTCACTCTTAAAGCCTCTATTCAATGAAAGGTTAGGATTATTTATCCTCACACCTTAGAAGAGGCCATTGATCAAGTCAAAAGGAAATATTTCATTACGGCACAATTTGAACCTTCTTAAACTAAAAAAAAAAAGAATATTTCCAAAATAAAACCAATTTAATCACCAGTAATCATCAAACCAAACCTCCTCAACTCAAAGGAGAACAATCTACCTCAGATAATAAACTTCCTTCTCACCCTCCCTATAATGTGAAGGAAATGAATAAGCTATTATCTCCATCAAAACCATTTATTTATATCACTACTACTCCACCACCATAGTATGACCCTAATAAATTTTAATGGTTCCATGCTGATATTGGTCACTCTAAAGAGACATGTTTTAGCCTTCAAAAAAAATTGACCATCCTCATGTTTGGAAACAATTTTGACCATGATGATATGATCAAAGAGAATCATAATAAATATATAAATACTCCCAAAGTGAACCTATAATTCAAAATCTTCCAATCTTAAGTCTCAACAAGCTTCTCAACCATTTGATTACAATACAAAAAAACCCAATGTAGATTTTTTTGATATTGATGTTGATTATGATCAATATTATACTAATTATGAATATGTGAATATGGGAATGTATAACCAACATCATAAGACCACTCAAAAATATATTGTCACCAAAATTAAGAAGCCTTATACTAAATAATAACTACTTAAAGATACTACAACTATTTATACTTCCTCTTTGGAATAGACAGCTAGTGATGAGCTAGATCCACAATCATAATCTCAACCTAGTTCTACCAATCCATCTCCCATTATTTCCACTAAACCCATTTCTATTGATTAACCTAAACCTCAATCTAGCTCTACTTCTAAATGAAATTTTATAGGTGAACTCAGCTCTATGCCTTGCAAAATACCTATAATGGAATTGATGAGAACTTCTCTATATCATCACAAGTTTCTCATGAAACATTTGTAAGACATCAAAATACCCTTATCTATTGAATACGGAATTCATATTACAGCCTTTGAAGGTCTTTCAGCTACATAATTTCATGTTATCAAATCTATTTCTCAAGATTACTCAAAACCCTCCATAGAGTTTCTTGAAAAAACATGATTAATGATGAAATTCTTTTTTTAATCTAGTGACCCCCCCTCTTTATATAGAAATATTTTGGTGGATGAAGGATTTGACATCAATTTTAATTCACTTTAGATACTCCAACAACTTTGATACTCCAAACATAACATTAAATACACTAGACTTACTTGTCATGAGTTTAATAAAACCAATCACAAACCACTTGGTTGAATTTGGCTCTCTCACTACTGGACCCAAATAAATTTGCACTAAGATTATGGTATTAGATATTACACTTTCCTAAAACATGATTTTAGGTCATCCATGAACTCATTTCACGATAGCTATTATATCTTTTGGTAGTCAATACATAAATTCCATACATAATGGCAAATGTTACAAGCATGAATCAGATCCCAAAACTTATGGCATTCAAATTCTTAATCATAAAAATATGTCAGGGTGCGAAACACCAGAAGCATATAATTGATTACCAAATACCAAGAAACTATAATATGTGGAAATAACCAGATTCACCAAGTAACTAGAATTCAGAATAACACAGCATATGAGAGACAATACACCAATTGTATTAATAACTCTTACAGAAGGAAATACAACAAAGAAGACTGCCACAGTTCTTCTTCCTTACACACCTCTAGGGCTCCCACACCTCTAGATGATAAACAGTAAATCTTCCCTCAAAGCTCTCTCTCTCAGGTCCCAACACCCAACTCAAACACAGAGTTGGTGTTCACCTCCCATGCTCCACGCACTCCACAAGTACTAAATGTACTTCAAGTAGATCTCCCATGAACCTGCAATAACCTGCACCTCAACAAACCATACTTATGGAAGGAACTCCCTTGCCTTCCTCTTTGCTCTATCCGAGTACACACCTGTACTCCAAGTAGATCCTACCTGATACTACTCCCTATTGTGTTGCTGTCTATATGATCTTGCACACCTGCAAATCAAACACGGTTCTGCACACCTGTGAACCTTGACCTTACACACACATACACCTGTAGATCAACGATCTTACTTACCATGTAGATCACTCTACACCCTGAAGAACCATTGTCCTTGCCTCACCAAGTCCTTATGATTCTCCAACCAGTACCAAGCTTGGCACTGATAGGGAACTAGGAGGAACACCCTTACTCACTTCACACACAGAAGGAGCAAACTTTGCTCAACTCAAACTAGAACACTTTTCTAATACAACCATGAGTCTATTATATATATCTCATCCAAACAATAATTAGACATCTAACAATAATTAGATCCGCAGCCCTCAGTCTATAATTAGCCCTGATCATGCAAACACTTGGTTCGTCAACCAACTACTCATAATTAACTCGCAATCGAACCACAAAGGTGACCGACATTAGTCCCTGTCTGCCTGGAGGTGACCGACGTCGGCCGACAAATGATCGATGTCGGTTGCTTCTCTATGCTATCCTACCGACGTCGGCTGATCAGACTGACCCCAACTTCTCTGCAACTCAGCAACCTCCTCTCTTGTTTACATCAGTGAAGCTTTTAGCTCCATAACCTAACAATCTCCCACTTGGAGATAAATAGCTGCACTGTACCTGTACCTATACTCTATCTAATTTGTTTCCTGGTTTGTATCCCTCTTCAAGCTCAATCCTGAAGACAACCCACCACACATCCCATGGTGTACCACCTGTCATCCGAGTACCCTACCACATCCAAACCTACAACACCTATAGTGAAGTCCTGACCCTACATAGCAACACCTACTGCCGGTCCCTCTCAAATCCCTAAGAATTCATTTCCCCGAATTGGCTCCTAACTCTGACAGCTCCCATTGCATGGGAATACTCAGGCCTATACCAGACCTCATGTGATTTTGGACACTGTACCTGTCTAGCCCTTAGTGTGCTCTGGCTCTGCATCCCAAACCTTGCCAACACCTGATTCACATCAACTCCCACTGGAGACAAAATCTACCTGTGATCTCCATGTCTCCCATGTCAAAGAATTCCGCTACTCCAAACTCCTCATGACATGCCACTGAAACTAATCTTACCCTTAGCTCAGCAAAACCCTGTATGTACAAACTTGCTATAGCAAAACATATCATCCACATACAGCAATAGAATGATGTTGCAATCATCATCCCCCTGGTAAGTCAAACCACAGTAGTTACCCTGACACTGACTAGAGTCATGCTCTGTCCTCCACCTGTCAAACCCTGTACCATTGTCCTGCAGCTCCTCAAGACCATATGACCTGGTCTTCCATCTCACATATCCGTTCTCTCTATTCTTCTACTAAGGCATCCATTCGTCTCTATCCTTTCATCCAGCTGGCAAACCTACCAAAACACCCATCCGGTTCTGCATCATAATCCTGCCATGCTCCCACCTATTTCCTGGATCCTTCCTGCTCTACAATCAGCAACAAGTATAAAGAAGAGGAACAAGAATTTGAGGGCCTACTTACACCTTCAGTCCTCTATATGGGTGTTTAAGACTCCTTGACAACATGATGTCCACCCAAAATTTGTTACAGTGACCGACCTCAGCCACCCCACAGTCTGCATCCGACCGACGTCGGTTCTCATGCATCTGTCCCTGACTACCAACCTGCCAGCGCTGGTGTCCCAGCTGCCGACGTCGGTCCTCCTGACCGACATCAGTCTTACCTACTGTCGATGTCGGTCCCCTTGACCGACGTTGATCTTACTCTGCCCGACACTGCCGGCTTTGGTTTGCACATGACCGACATCGGCACCTGTCTGTTCGACGCCGGTTCCTCCTGACCGACATCGGTATCTGTGTTCGCCTGTGAGTGATGACTTTTTACCTGCGAGCTCCTTTGAATCAATCCCCATGTCCAAACTGCCCTGCTCAGATGTATCCAGCCTCATCCACTGAACTCTGTCTGCCATCTCCTCTAAGAACACCAAGGCTTTCCAGTTCTTAAGGGTGTCAAATATATCTGTCTTCCACTTAAGAACATGCATCTCCTCCCTGCTCATGTGACCAAGCCTACGAAGCCACATCTCTGCTACAGAAGAAGAATCAGTAATATAAATAAGTAGATAAAGAGTACTTGTTTTCTTACCACCAGCTAATTCAAGTGCACCTGCTGTGAGAGTTCTTGTGCATCTCTCATCACCTAATCTTTCTGAAGAAATTAGCCATATCTCCAAACCTGGGACCTGCATGACCTTCATCAACACCTGTGTGTTGGCCGCCTACAATTTTAGCTTCACTTCCCCTTTGGCAAGGCTCACCAGCTCCTCTACCTGGGGCTGCATGGAAAGAGGCAACCGAATCTTTTATCCAAGATTCAACTTTATCCAAGAAACCTCCCAGAGCATCTTGTGCAACAACACCTGCAACATCTGCTTCTTCAGTTTCTTCATGCTGATCTGTTACCAACCAACAATCTGCTTTTACTTGCTCTTTCTTTCCATCGGACCTTAAGTGACCATCTGTGCTTTTCAACTCCTCCATCCTTAGCTTACTTTGATCTGTCATTGCTCTACTACCACTCGATCAAAAACCATTGAGAGTGCCCTGTAACCAAACACAACCCTGCTTCCTGCAACCTTAGCTCTGATATCATTTGTCAGGGTGTGAAACACCGAAAGCATACAATTGATTACCAAATACCAAGCAACTATAATATGCGGAAATAACCAGATTCACCAAGTAACTAGAATTCAGAATAACACAACATATGAGAGACAATACACCAATTGTATTAATAACTCTTACAGAAGGAAATACAACAAAGAAGACTGCCACAGTTCTTCTTCCTTACACACCTCTAGGGCTCCCACACCTCTAGATGATAAACAGTAAATCTTCCCTCAAAGCTCTCTCTCTCAGGTCCCAACACCCAACTCAAACACAGAGTTGGTGTTCACCTCCCGTGCTCCATGCACTCCACAAGTACTTAATGTACTTCAAGTAGATCTCCCATGAACCTGCAATAACCTGCACCTCAACAGACCATACTTATGGAAGGAACTCCCTTGCCTTCCTCTTTGCTCTATCCGAGTACACACCTGTACTCCAAGTAGATCCTGCCTGATACTGCTCCCTATTGTGTTGCTGTCTATATGATCTTGCACACCTGCAAATCAAACACGGTTCTGCACACCTGTGAACCTTGACCTTGCACACACATACACCTGCAGATCAACGATCTTACTTACCATGTAGATCACTCTACACCCTGAAGAACCATTGTCCTTGCCTCACCAAGTCCTTATGATTCTCTAGCCAATACCAAGCTTGGCACTGATAGGGAACTAAGAGGAACACCCTTACTCACTTCACACACAGAAGGAGCAAACTTTGCTCAACTCAAACTAGAACACTTTTCTAATACAACCATGAGTCTATTATATAGATCTCATCCAAACAATAATTAGACATCTAACAATAATTAGATCCATAGCCCTCAGTCTATAATTAGCCCTGATCATGCAAACACTTGGTTCCTCAACCAACTGCCCATAATTAACTCGCAGTCGAACCACACAGGTGACCGACATCGGTCCCTGTCTACCTGGAGGTGACCGACGTCGGCCGACACATGACCGACGTCGGTTTCTTCTCTATGCTATCTTGTCGACGTCGGCTGATCAGACTGACCCCAACTTCTTTGCAACTCAGCAACCTTCAGCAACCTCCTCTCCTGTTTGCATCAGTGAAGCTTTTAGCTCCGCAACCTAACAAAATATTTATTGTATCCCTATTATTCTTCATATCAATATTCCAACTCTTCCTAAGTTAGTCATCATGAATCTTTATTTACATATCACTCTCATGAGTTCAAATGATGATAAACAAAATTATTTATAAAATACTTATAATACCACTAAATTACCTCCTTATATTTCAAAATGTCTCTCTTCTTATCTCCTTCCATGAGATAGGACCATTCCTTTGATTTATGATGATAATTATAGTCCTCCACCATGAAATGCTAATGAATCCACTTACACATAATATGGCCTAACTTGTAATGAATATGGGCCGGCCAAACTCTTTCAAGACACTTTATCAATGTCCCCTTACACTTTTAATAACATAGGTATCTCTGCTAAAGACACTTCCACTAAAATTGTTTAGACATCCTCTCGTGCATGAAATATCTCTCCATCTTATGATGATTCTTATTTATGGCTCAAGATCAATAATGACACTTAGATGTAATACATTCTCCTGATATTCTTACCAAAATACATGCCTTTTACTGAGATGTTCATGTGATTCACATATCTTATGCTTATAGTGATACTAAATTAGATTCTGAAGGCTATGCCCCTCCTTTTAATCCAGCCTTGGTAGATAATCCATGGGTTATCTAGGAAATTCTTCATATTTATGTATCTAATGGAATCATCCAGTCTGATACTATTCAACGATACTATTCAACTAATTCCATACAGTCACAACATTATCAACAAAATTAATAGTGTTCCCTTTATCTCATATCTCTCTAATTTTATAAGTCAATAGGATATAATCTAACCTTTATTCCTAGACTACATCAGCCATATATCATCAATCATTGATATAGTTCTCCCCAATTCACTACCGAGAGTAGACAATATCATCCAACATAATATAATAAAATATGTTCATGTTGCTACTGACTGTATCCAACAAAATGATATAGTTCCACCTAGATATTTTATACCAAGATATATCAACTAGGTTGATACCATCTAGTTAGATTATTTACCTTCTACTTCAACCCCTAAAATTACCTTAAATTCTAAGGCTATTACTGCAATACAAATAAATTTTGAGTTTTTATAGAAAATGTAATTAGATTGTGGACCTTGAAGTAGATGTCTAATACTATGGACCTTTACCTATGATTCATATTGATGAAGCAATCTTACAATTAATTCAAGATAAAGACCCCAAACTTCATTACTAACATTATAATCTTGGTAACTTTTAGAAAAGGGCTTCTTGATTTAACAATTTGGTTTATATCATTAATCCCAAATCTCATCCTATTTCAAATCCTCATCCAAACCCATACCACATCAAATATGGAAATTCCATGATAATTGAGGAAACCTTTACAATTAACTATGGCACAACTACATCTCCTAAACCAATTGTGATCTCTAAATAAATTTGTCTTGAAAATAAATATAACTTTTACATATTTTTCAAAAAATATCATGATGCATTTACTTGGTCATATGAATACATGCACAACACTAACCTTAGAATAATTTTCCATAACATCATTACATATATAGATGTGAAATATGTATGCCAAAATCAAATCAAGTTTCCTCTAAATATTTCCACTTCGTGTCATAAACAAATTATCAAGATCTTAGATGTTAAACTCATCTATGGTATTCTAAATCAGTATCCAATATTATTCTCATTTTCAAGAAAGTCATTATCATCATCTGCATCTATATATAATTTCATAATCTCAATTGAGCATGTCCTAAAAATATTTTCCCTTTACCATAAATTGATACCATTGTTTTTTTTTTAATTTTTGACTGGGTAAAACTAGGTTTTAAGGGCCCTAAAACCACCAAAGTGTAGTACACTAGAATAAATATGCCATAAATAGGTCCAAAAAAACAAATGACAAATAACTATAGGATCACACTAAGAATAAAAAAGAAACTAGAATCAAGGCAAAGCTAGAAAGTAGATCTCAAAGGATGATTCCCTTAAATGTGTCTTCATGAAGGACACTACACACCAGGAGGTCCACCTAAGAGAGAGGTTTTCTTATAGTGTGGTCATCAACATAGATATCATATGATAGAGTTATAATTAGAAGGTTTATCTTTCCTCTAAGAATCACAACATAGAAAATCTCAATAAGAAGCAAAGAATAAATCATATTTAGCTTTCACACAAGGGATAAAAGGTTCCCAAAGAGAAGCATAAAATGATAAAAGACCCACATGGGGATCTGAGTTGTCAAGGAAAGGTCAAATCCTTCATCACATTCTTTATATAGAAGAAATACAGTTAGGATGTTTAGCTTCCCTTTAAAATTCTCAACCTAGCAATCCTCATCAAGAAATAAGATATAAGAACATAAGTTTATTTAGATGAGTAAGTATTCCACCTCCAATGGTCAAAATCCAAATACTACTTATGCTAATAGATTATTCTATGGTTAAGTGACACTAGCCCAGTAGGGGGTCTATGGTAAAATGAAATGAGGGAGAAAAAGCATGCAAATTTAGAAGCCACCACTTCATAAAAAGCAAGCATCCATAAGCATTACCAAAATCAAATATTTGAGACCTAGAGATATGAGTCCACTATAATATAAGTGACTATAAATTAATGAAAGAAATTAGTTTGGTGAAAGATTTGAATTCTTAGAGGTGAATTCCAACAACTCAGTCTAATGGCCAAGAGACTAGTTATTTGAGTATCCAATGGTCCAACTAAAATAATAAGGGAAAATTGAGATCCTCTTTCCCACATGAACCTTTCATGTCAAAATTGAAATATTTCAAGAGTTGTATGACCAACCACTATATATAACTATGACCTCGATGTAATGCTTAACAATAGATGCATCTCCATTTTTCATGTCATCTTTCAGCCTAGTAGTCTAGCCTAAAGATAGTAAGATTGATACCAGGGCCATTCCATGGGTTAAAATCTATAAAGAGACCTCTCTAATCCAAGTTGAGGGGATATTAAAATCCTATCTAGGCAAGGGTATAATAAAAATGGCAACTTCATAATCCATTCAGGTAGGGTAGCACAAAGAAGTGAAAGTGGGTAACCTATTGCATTCTGATAACTGAAACCACTCACTAATGTTCTAGGATCAAAATGTGATTGTTACCACCAGAATAAATTTTAAAATAAACCTAAAGAATATCCTATATCTTCCAACCATCTACTAATATTATAATTCTCATATCATGATAAAAAAAACACAAGGTTGATCTAATGGAAGTAGAAAAATAGGTGTTCAGGCCAACCTGGCATTCACTTATTATGATATTAGCTTAAATCCAATCATCATAAATTATAACACCCTAATAATAAAACTAGAACCAACCATTTTGTTTTATTTGAGAAGTGCTAAAATGATCTTGATAATCAAGAGAAGGCAAGCTTAAGGCAATGGTGTGAAATGGGTAGACGAAGATTCTTTTGGGAATCCTCCCAACCAAGGCCATAAACAAAGGTCATCTATAGACCATTCCTCCCCCAAACTAGTAGAGGGTTGTATTCTAGGATAAAATAATTACTAGGTGACAAATATACTTTCCTTTCGAGTCTTGAGAGTGTCAAAAACCTTCTAATGGCCAATAGGTTCTGACCAAAAGAACCTAAAACTTTGATCCCTTGACAAGAAATGCTCCATCCCAAAGGGTACCAAAAACCTCTTCCTCCAAATCTAGTAGATCCTACTCAAAATCCTTTTCTTCATCTCCTTCCGAAACCTCCAAACCCTCCAAGTCTATTGGGTCCTCCTCCAAACCCATTCAAGTCCTCCTCCAAGTCCAGTAGATCCTTCTCTAGATCCATCTTCTTGACTATATCCTCCACCCAATCCTTTTCTAGGTCTATCTCCAAAGCCAATAGGTCCCCATCTAAACCTAGTGGGTCCTCTTCCAAAACTAGTAGATCCTCCTCCAAGTCTAGTAGATCCTTCTCTAGATCTATCTTCTTGACTATATCCTCCAACAAATCCTTTTCTAGGTCCATCTCCAAAGCCATCAGGTCTTCCTCCAAAACTAGTAGATCCTCCTCCAAGTCTAGTAGATCCTTCTCTAGATCCATCTTCTTGACTATATCCTCCAATATATCCTTTTCCAGGTCCATCTCCAAAAATTTATAAAGGCATAAATATGAGATGTTTTTCCTTGTGGCTAGTATTTTAGGATAAAATCATATTACTCCCAAAGATCAACAAAAATTTAATATTACCATCAAATGGGACCTATTACTATTTTAATATTCCCTTTGGCCTTAAAAATGCTAGATCCAATTATCAACATGAAATGACTCATATTTTTCATGATATCATCCAAAAAATAGTTGAAACCTATGGGTATGATCTCATTTCTAAATCCAAGCATCGAGAAAACCATATTCATGATCATGTCATCAAATACAAAGTTTGACTTAATCATTACAAGTGTTTTTTAATTTTTACCTCCATAAAACTCTTAAGATTCTTAATTTCTTTATAAGGGATTGATGTTGATCTACCAAATTATCAACATGTTTATTCCTTGATCTATTCTTGACATGCGCACCTATTTTTTGAAACTTGGGGTAATCTGATGATTTATCCCTGAGATGGTTCACCTAATTAATTTTTTAAACTCACCCCTTAATAAATGCAATGGTTTTCAATATATCGACACATGTCAAAAATATTTTGACAATATGAAGGAATCATTCCTTCATCCCCTAATCTTTGACCACCCTCTAGTGATCATCCTTTCATCTTGTATACATCATCTACCTACATATAAGTCAAGGCAATGCTAGTGCAACATGATTACTTAGTAAATTAGCATGTCATTTACTACATAATTTTTTCCTTAATACATTATGAGACATGTTACATGAAATTTTAATGTAACTATCTAAAAGTCTATTTCACAGCTAAAAAACTTTGACACTGCATGTTTTATCAAATCACTTATGTCATTGTCCAGTTTTATCACATTCGTTACTTCTTCTCTAAACCTCTCTTTCCTATAAATAGAATTAAAAAATGGATAGTAATTTTAATGGAGTCTAATTTAATAATTGTTTCCTAAATTTAAATCAAAGTCTAAGTGGTCACCGATCAAATTATTATTGCTCCTATCCTCAATTACAAGTCACATTCAAGACACTCTTAGAGATGAAGAGATTATTTTTATTAAATGTATTAACCAATATATTTCTATTAAATACTCCTCCCATAACTTCACAATGTGTCTCAAGGCACAAACCCTCAAAGAGTCCAAAATCTCAGTTTCTAAGATTAAAACTAAAGTCATCATAGAATAATTACCTGAACTTACAATCAACTTCCATGAGGAAAGTTGGACACTTCATTTTAAGGAAGCTATATACCTTCAAAGTGTTGGGGCAGGTTGTGTCTTAGTTGACCCTCATATAGAAATCACTCCTCTACATTTTTGAATAAAATTTCAAAGTCTTTAATAACATGGTTGACTATACATCTCTCATCCTCGGTATGTAAGCAACCATATATTTAGATATTCCATAATTACATGCCATAGGATATTCAATAATCATATTTTGTCAAGTCAACAGTGCATATCATTAAAAAAATGAAAATCTTATCACATATAATCAAATTATCTCTACTCTTGCTAAATATTTTGCATATTTCACCATTGAAGTAAACCCAAGAGAGCAAAATGTTATCATTGATTCTCTTGCTTCATCGGCCTCTCTTTTTCATTCTCATAAAGCATTATATGATTCATAATTCCTTATCTACATGAGGAAATCTCCATCTAATTTACAATCCATAGATAAAACTCTCATTTTCCACATTGAGGCTATCAAGACTTGACAAATCCCATGGTACAAATAAATTATCCATTTCATTGAACATCATACTTATCTTCTAAAGGTTGATTCTTATGAAAAGACTAGACTTTGAAAGCAAGTTTTAAAATATCTATTTAGACATGACATCCTTTATTATCACAATTTTGAAGGTATCTTGATCCATTTTGTTACTCAAGATGATGTTCCACCTCTTCTTGATAAAGTGCAAGGGGGAATTTGTGGTGACCATTGTAGTCAACAAATTATATCCCATAAATGGCTATTGATGGGATAATTCTAGCCTAATCTCAAAAAATATGCCATCACCTTTGGTAAAATAATGTAATCCTTGCCAACTCCATGATGATATAATTCAATCTCCTCTAGTTGAGCTTCAAACCTTGGAGTCTCCTTGACCATTTTCTATGTGGGGATTAATTCTCATTGGCAAGTTACCTAGATCACAAGATATCACTATTAATTATTACTATTATCAATTACTTTACCAAGTGGGTATATTTTATTCCCATTGATAATGTTACTAGTGTCATTATATATAGATTCATTATTAATCAAATAATATTTTCATTTATAATTATTCACACCATCATATCTAAAAATGACGAGAATTTCAAAAACAAAGACAAAAAAATTATGTGCAACCCTCAATGTACTTGTCAAGTTGAAGCCACTAATAAAATTATAAATAATATTAGTGATTCTTATTCTGACTAACATCTCAAAATATATATTATATTTTGGTCATATTGTATTAGCATTAACATTGCCATTAGGACAACTTCCATCTCTTTAGTTTATGTATTTGAATCCATATTACCATTAAAATTCAAGTTACCCTATTTATGCATGTCTCTTCATGGCATCATTCCTGATGAGGAGCTTCATGAAGCCCATCTTCATGCCCTTGATCTCATTGATGAGTTACATATGGATGCTTGATAACATATTTCTTAATATAAAACTTGCATAGCTAAACAACATTAAAAAATGGTTCAAATCCCATACTTCCAATATTACAGACTTAGTGATAAAATTATATCACACCCATAACAAAGAGGGTAGTATGCCCAAAAGTGGTGGGTTCCTTACCTATTCAATAAAACTTTGTAATTATATATTGTAAGCAAACCAAGGACACATCTTAAAAGAAAGAAATGTAGATCAAGATTACAAACAGGGTTAATACAATGTTAGTAGAGTCAAATCCAAAATGAATTCATGAACTAATACTCTATGCTTGTTCCTTAGGGTGAGATATAATCACTAAATAAATAAATTAATATAATAAGAGAAACAATACATTCACCTTCCTTGAAGACTCCATATAGCATTTGCTTTGTAAATGATTATGCTCATTTTGTGGATATAGGAGTCTTTATCAATGTCTGTATTCATTTGAATGACATCTCCCCTTATCTAGCAATGGATTTGATCAAATAGTTTGAATAATGGTGAAGTGTCTTAGAAATATTTTAGCATTAATTCTTTGGACATAAAAGATTAATATAAAATGGTTATGACATTGGTATTTATAGCTTGACTGAACTGATATGGTACATCCATCTCAAGATCAAAACTTATTGCCCAAAATTGATTTAGTTTTGGAGATTAAATGTAATTAATGTTAAAATAAATATTAGAAGAATGGAGTAATTAATAGGCATAACTTACACAAATTAGATATTTATTGTATTGATTAAGCATGGCTTGCATTTTAAACTTTATGATTGATGATGTCATTATGATGTAACCTTTACACATATTTACTAAAATTTCATTTTCCAAAAATAGATATTAAATAATTTGATATGGATTTTTCACTTAAGTATTTAATTAGATTTAATTAGTTAAGTGAATTAGATTAGGCTTTTTATAATTCTTATAATTTGATTAATTGACATGAACTTTTGGTCAAAAACATCAATTTTCTAGGTCATAATTTGACTGCAGATGAATTAGAAGAAGATGATAATTATATACAAGATAATACCCCAATTAGTAACATATTGATGTGAATCAAGAATTTCATGTGATGTGTGTACATGAATTAGAGTGTTTGAGTGGTTTTGGTCTAGTTTGTGTGTTATTATAGGAAGTCATTTGGATGAGAAATTTTGACATAACAATGGTGAGAATTAGATGTCTATATTTTACCCTTGTTTGAGAAGGCATTTTGAGACACTAGGCACACTACATCTTTTCAAAGAATGAAAAAGTCATTAAGAAGAATTTTAAAAAAATGGTTGAAGAAATAATTAGTGACCCATGATGCCCCCTCAAGAGGGTAAGTGGGGATGAAATACATGCACAAGCTCTCAAAAAGATATGGAATAAATAGAAATAAATTGTCCCCAAAAAGATTAACCATGGTTGATATATAATAAGGTGTTCCATGAGGGCAGATTTGATCATTTGAGTAAAAAAGTTACCCTAGTAGAGCAAATTTGATTATTAATTGATCTAAAATCAAACCTTCTAGTTAAATAATATTATAAAGAGGGTTAATAAAAATATTAAAAACCTTATAGTTTCACTTAACTAATTAAATTTAATTAAATTCTTAAGTGAAAAATCCATATCAAATTAGTTAATATCTAATTTTAGAAAATGAAAATTCAATAAATATGTGTAAAGGTGACATCATCAGTCATAAAGTAAAAAATTCAAGCCATGCTTAATCAATGTAGTAAATATATTATTTTTACAATCCATGCCTATTAATTGCTTCATTATTTCAAATATTGAGTGTAACATTATTTGCATTTTGTCTCCAAATTTGAATCAATTTTGGCCACACATCTTGATCTTGAGATGGATGTTCATATCATTTCAATCAAGCTATAAATACCAAGGCCATGACCATTTTATATTAATATTTTATGTGAAAATAATTAATGCCAAAATATTGATAAGAAACTTCACCAATCTTCATCCTAATTAAATAAATCCAATAATGGAAAAGGGGGGATGTCATTGAAATGAACACACACATTGACAAAGACTCTTATATCCACAAACTAAACATAAACATTTTCCAAATAAAATTATATAGAGTCTTTAAGGAAGGTGAATGTATTGTTCATCTTCTTGTATTGATTTCTTTGCTTAGTGATTATAGCTCACCCTAGGGAACAAGCATAGAGTGTTAGTTCATGAATTCATTTTATATTTTACTCTATGATTTAAACTAGGTGTGCCATTATTTAGAGCAAGATTACAAAGAGGATTAATAAAAAGTTAGTATAGTCAAATCAAAAATTAATTCAAGAACTAACACTCTATGCTTGTTCCCTAGGGTCAGTTAAAATCACTAAATAAAGAAATCAATACAAGAAGATGAATAATACATTCACCTTCATTGAAGAATCCATATAGAAAATATTTTACAAATGATTGTGCTTAGTTTTTGGATATAGGAGTCTTTTTCAATGCATGTATTCATTCCAATGGCATCTCCCCTTGTCCACTAATGGCTTTGATCAAATAGGTTGAATAATGGAAAAGCTTATTAGCAATATTTTGACATTAATTCTTTGCACATAAAATCTTAATAAAAAATGGTCATGGCCTTGGTATTTATAGATTCACTAAAATGATATGGTCCATCCATCTCAAGATCAAGATGTGTGGCCCAAAATTGATTCAACTTTGGAGACCAAATGCAATCAATGTTGTAATTAATATGCATAGCTTGCATAAATAAGATATTTTTTGCATTGATTAGGCATGGCTTGTATTTTTAAATTTTTGACCAATGATGTCATGATGATGTCACATTTCTATATAATTATTGAAATTTAATTTTCCAAAATTAGATATTAACTAATTTCATATGGATTTTTAACTTAAGCATTTGATTGGATTAGTTAAGTGAATCTGATTAGGATTTTTATAATTCTTATAATTTAATTAATTACCATTCACTATAGTCAAAAACATCAATTTACTAGGTAGTAATTTTATTGGAGATGAATTAGAAGAAGATAATGATTTTATATAGAATAATTCCCCAATTAGGAACATATTGACATGAATCATGAATTACATGTAACATGTGAAAATTAATCATAGTGTTTCAATGGTTTTGGTCCAATTTGTGGGTTATTATAGGAAGCCATTTAAACATGTAATTTAAACACAACAATGGTGAGAATTGGATGTCTACACTAAATAATTCTCATTTTTTTAAAGTAATTTTTTTAGTCATATCGTTGTCATAGATTCACTTTTCTATATTCATTTATTTTTTAAGTATATTTTAATTTTATGGTTATTGATGATTTTATTTATATATTATGGGGATAACATATCTTGGAGGTTCAACTTTCATTAACATCTACACACCTTCAGGTTCCCCTTTTTACACACTATCCCTAACACCTATCTTAAATCCTTAAGTCTTTTGTATTTACATACACCATTCAATTTTTTATTTTATGAGTTGCATCATAACACCTTAGATTGTACCAGCCTTTCCTCATAAATGTTTGGGCATACTATTTTTAGTCAACCATTATTTCCTCTTTATTTGTTCTTTGGTATTTTTGTCATTTTCCACACCTTTTGGGTCCTTTAATCATGCCTCTAATATTTTTAGTTTTTTAGTTACATTGTAATACCTCTTATAGGACCACTACTTACTCACAAACACCCATACATTCATTTTATACATTTATTTTTCACTCAACCTTAGCTAGGTTTCTTCTATGAAAGATAAGGCAATGTTTGAATGTATTATTTTCCCTCACTTAGAATTGGTTATACTCTTTTGTGTTAAGATTATAGAAAATTTTATCTTCATGTTTTCATCTCACATAGATCATTTCTCATGATGATGATACATGCATGCCTATAATTTTATCATATTCTCCTATACATTTTTTATGATTGAAACAAACCAATTATTTTATGACAATTACATCATACCCTATTTTTCTATTCTTTGGGATCATCAAGGTTGACTATAATAGCACATTCTTTTCTAAGGTGAAATCTTGAGAGTTTTAGACACCATGGTATTTAGATCACCTTCTCTAGCTACCAAGTGTAATATCTCTTGTGATAGTCATATTTATCACCCATGTTTAGTTTTCCAAATTTATATCAAGGAATAAAAAATCCAAAAATTATAAAAGCCATATCATAAGAAAAATTCAATTATATCTTTAAAGTCTAATCACACCAAAAGACATGATCTTTATTTTGCACATCTCCTATTCTATTTTAAGCTCAAACTCCAAAGTTGGCCTCATGATAGAGTCAAGGTCCATTGGGGTGTGGTAGGCCAATAGACTAGGGTAAGGGGTATCACTATTATAAAGTTTAGTACCACCTACTTTCTCACATAAGTACCCAATTTTATTAGTAGATCGATGGCCCTATAAGAGGTCCTATAAAGTGGGGAACACATTATGGGAAGGTAGGGTCCTTTAATTTTTGGTGCATACTATACTTCATGGGATGATATCTATATACTTCACTAGTTATCTCAAGATTACATTATTGTATATGCTAAAATCTAGATTTTATATGTTAAACTAGTATTTTACACTTGACAAATATCACTCAAGACTCTACAATTAAATTATAGACCTTCCTTGCAGTTGATAGGTTCACCTTCACCATCCCATTGGGCATAAATGATTATATTTTAGTATGATTTTGATATTATAATTACCTAGACCACCTAAAGACCATATTATTATTGAATTGTGATATATATCCTTCACTATTAGTTATAGAGACACAACAACCTTCCATCTTCCTAGATAGTTGCGTTTAGACTTGGATAATAGTATTAATATTATTCTTTATGTCCCAACTCAAGTGTCCTTGCCTTTTAAACACTCAAATTTTCCAATATTCCAATATGTATTGGTTGGCCTAATAAGTTTCATTAACCCTTCCATGGGAATATTTCCAAAAATATGGTGTATAAATACAATTTAAATCTAACTCATTATTCATCTAGAAATAATATCAATCAAACACTTATTTTAGCTCATTCAATTAATTAAAATTTTGAGTTATACTATGCTATTATTCCTTATTTATGTATCAAACATATGAATATTCATATTAAAGGTTTGAAGCATTTAAATACTAGCGCATGTGCCATATTTTTTAAGTTACTAACTAGATCATTTATATGCACTTGCATATAGTATCTTGCATCCTTATGCACACAAAAGTTAACATTTAGGGGATGATTACATATGTCTTAGGCCCTCTTTTTAGTATTTTTTATGTAGTAAAATTTCATTGATAGATGGGTCCTCGACATTATCTCAATTTCATGAGCCCACTAACCCATTTTTTGGAAGATAACCTAACCTAGGGTGAAGATCTAGGGTTTTGAGCTATATTCTAATATCAAGACCCTATGCATGTGATTTCAAGACACAATCTGAAAAGTGAAAAAAAATAGAAAGATGTAAATGAAAGTTTCATCCAATAGTAAATATTCCATAAATGATATATGTGATAAATAATATATAGTAACATTGATGCAATTGTCCTCAGGGTGACGTGAGTGTCCATGATGGCTAAAAAATATTTTTTTTAATTAGAAGACTAGATCAAAATCTTCAGACATTTTATTTCTACACATGCCTTGTTTAAATATACCTATTCATTAATGTATAATCTAATTATAATTTCTCCTTCATATTTTTATTATTAAATATTGAATGTTTTAATTTTTTTATTTAGTACATGCTTAGATTTAGTATTTCTTATCATAATATTTATAGAATATAAATTCATTTATTAGTAAGTTTTAAATATTAGCTTACTCCTTGTTTAATTATTGTACTCTTTCTTCTTTAATCCTTATTTCTAAACAGGTTTAAACATCTAGTGAACTTTACCTCTGATTCTTCTCATGTAACTATTAGCATGGTCTAGGGTTTTCAACCTTATAAGGTTTATACTTGTTGGATTTATTTATATGTATTATATATTTTACATGAAACATAGGCATATTCATAGATTAGGTGGTGGTCCTATTAAATGTATATACCTACCCCTTGGGCCACCTAAAATATCCTAAGCTAATACCATGTCAAATTATAATAATAATGAGATTCCCAATAATGATAATGAGAAACATAGTGAAAAAAAATTATAGAAGATGAATATGATCTTGAGAAATGAAACATGATAAAATAATGAGAATGAAAAAGTAGATCAATATAGATTGAAATCTACTTCATTATTTCAATAATGCATTCATTAAAATCCTAAAGATATCCACAAGATCCTTAATATTATATTGGGAGATAAAAAAAGGAGTTAATGAACAACCTTTGCTCTTTATTGATACAAATATTAGGGATACTAGATATGCCTATCATACATCCATTATAATCTCCTTCCCCTCAAGCACAACACTACATACTACATTTATTAGGGTCACAGGATATGTTTGAGAACCATTACTCCCTAAAGATCAAATAACTATTGCTACATCCTCCATGGGAACAATCAATATTTTAACTCATTTATTAGTTTTAATTATTACATCAACACAAATTGTGTTTTCATCCCCTTTGTTGACTTTTCAATTTTAACTCAAAATCTTAATAGGTATACTATGCACACTCTTTTACAAGTTATGCAAGATTTGGAAGCTAAGAATAACAACATTGATGAAAATTCTATGAAATAAACTCATGCAAGTGATTCACAAGGTGTATTTCATAATCCTCTATCACCTAAGATATATTTTCACAATTTTCCAACTAGTTTTGTTATACCTAAGTTCACACTTTATGATGGCATGGATGATCCTGAACAACATATTTGATATTTATATGAAGCATGCCTTGATTATTCTTCAAATGATAAAATTTTGATGAAATTATTTCCAATCAGTCTAAAGGACTATGCTTTTATATGGTTCTATGATTTACCAATATAATCTGTAAGAACATTCAAGCCTTTGGCATATCATTTTTTATCATATTTTTTAATCAACATTACATAAAATATGTCATATTCACATATTACCAAGATAAAACAAGGAACTAATGAGCCTATTAATAAATATGTTGGCCAAATTGATAAATCTAATGGAAAATAAATAGCTTCAAGATATATTTAAGCAAATTTTACTTGTTCCCTTGCGTAAGTCAATTATTTTCAATAATTTCAAATATTTTTACTAATTATGTCATATTGTTCGAGATAGAGAAATGAAACTTATTCCATTGAATAAGCTTAAGTATGTAGCAAACACACCAAAAGTCCACCAAGGATTATAGTGTCATACCAACCTAATTAACTTACCTTATCCAATCCATCTAAGAGATAATTTACATGATTACTTGAGTCTCTAGATTCATTTCTTCTGATTCTAGTGAAGTGTCACCTCATATCCCTCCATCCTCTTATGGTTTTTGATATAAGTCAACCTGTAACAAAAGAATATGATGTCAATGCTTATTATGGTTTTCAGCAATGTGCAAGGTAATCTAAATTTTTTTTTAATAATTACGCACAAGATACAAGATCTTATTGATAGTGATCTACTTACCTTTAAGGATTATCCAATAGATATGGGATCGCAACCCAATGATCAACAAAATTAAAATATATTCAACAATCCAATACAAGACCATTATAAAGAAAAATAGAAAGTAAGAATGGCATATAATTCACAATCTACAAAAAAAAATTAATAATTATGCACAAGATACAAGATCTTATTGATAGTGATATACTTACCTTTAAGGATTATCCAATAGATATGGGATCGCAAGCCAATGATCAACAAAATCAAAATATATTCAACAATCCAATACAAGACCATTATAAAGAAAAATAGAAAGTAAGAATGGCATATAACTCACATCCTCCTCCACCACATTATGGGCACCCATTAAATGGTATTATTGGTACACTTACACATAAGATAACTAATATGGTTTTAGAGGCCATCCATTTCATTTTATGATAGTGATATTATGGGTGATGACTCAAATCTCCATTCCTTATTTATCAACGCATATATTGATCATTAACCTATAAATAATGGTATGGTTGATAACAATTCTAGTTATAATATATGTACCATGACATTACTCACACATTTGGGATACATACATGATGATTTATTTCCTTTGACAAACATAGTAAAATCATTTGAAACAATAGGTTTTTGGTGAGATTGACTTGCCTTTATAGGTTGGTATATCATGTGTTACTATAACATTTTTAGTTATACCACATAAAGGAGTCATTGATATATTATATTCATGACCTTGGATTCTTAAGATCCATTTAGTACCTTCTACAGTGTATGGGTGTCTTAAATATATTCATGCCAATAGGGTAATTATTGTTTTAGGGATTTAATATGAATATCCTTTGTAATAGATTGAATTTATTTCATGATAGCTAATTATACAAACATCTAAGGTTAATCATACATGAAAGGGTGATCAATAATCAATCCCCTTTCCTATGTGACTAATATTTGAGAGGCCATTACATCATATATCTATAGAGAACTCTTTGAGATACTCATTTAAACCTATACAACCTAGCCAGTTATTGACAACAAAGCACCATGTTTTAAAATGGGTAAAAACACCCAATATTACACCAAAGAAACCATAGACTAACCTAACTAACCTCATGACCACAAAGTCCTATGTAGCACACAAATTGTAACAGATTTTCTAATTCTAGATTTGGCATATATACATGATTCTCAGTAGCATGACTAGTTTAATATACTATATACACATCATAAAGAACCTTATGATCTTCCCATAGATGGTATCATCAACTACCACTCTTTTTCTAAAACATATCAAAAAAATTAGAAACTAAAAGAAATACTCAAGAAAATAAAAATACATTCAAATAAATCAAAAATACAAAAATATTTAGCATTTCACATGTTTACTAACTTTCTATATATGTTGTTTAGTTTATGTTAGTAGATATAATATCATTTATTTACACACATATGTTTCATGTGTACTTGAGTGTGATACATATATACATTATATATGTGATATATACACATGAAGATGTTGGACCTTTCCTTTTCACACGTGTCACACTACATTACATGCATCTTAATTCTATATGATCATGATTGACATGGGTTATATTATTTTATGATCATTTCCATTTGAGATTATATACTAAAATTTATGCATAGTTATACTCATGTCACTATCTTACAATGTAATTTCATATGTTATTCTACATGACAATTTTTTTGAACACATATATGTAGGGACTAGTATGATATTCCTATGCTAGTTGATTCTATATTTCATTTACTTCATCTATTCACATGGCTTATTTGAGTGTAATAATTTTTTTATTTTTTTTAATTATTGTGAAACAATTTAAGATGTTCATTAATTTTTTCCATAGTACCCTGAGTGTTTCTTAATTCTTTATTTTGTGGAAATTTACATGTTTTCATCATGATTATGTGGCATTTGAACATGCCCCTCATTTTTGGTCTCCTTATACCCCTCTTTACATGAATTATGAGTGATATTGTGTGTGTGCTTGATTTTATTTTTATCTTTTTATCATCTAAATGTTCCATGATTCATATCATACATCTTAGTGTTTTTATGGATAGTGCGAGATTCATTGATATATCTACTTAGACAAGATATTACTATATGGTTTTTTACTACATTGTTCACATAGATACAACATAGTCATCTTATCCTTTAGAGATAAGGTGACTATCACTTTTTTAATTCCCATATCCTCAAAATGGGTAGAATTTCATAGATACATGACTCCACATACATACAATTTACATAATTTACAAACTTTTATTTAGTTTACATGATTTAGATATACACTAGGGAATAAATTGTATTCATTTAACAAAAATTTAGGATAGAGTTTTCAGATGTTTGATACGTATTATACACATTTTATAGAGTATAGGTTACATTTTTATAGATACTTCATCTTGAGACACATTCTAAGGTGCATACACCATGAAAATTCACTAAATTACAAATACATTGTTCACATTTTACCAATGGTCACACGCTGACACTACCAAGATGTAGTGTTTGAGCTTTGTCTATTTCATCCATTAGATTTTTTTATTAGTGCGATAGATATTTTTTGCTCTTGATGGAATTTTCACTACATATATTTTTTTGGATTTATATGGTTACACCATTTGACTCTAGAGAGATTAGCTAGATTATGTTACATTTGAGTTATGTGATTGATATTGTAAGCTCTAAATGGAATTGGCACAACTCACCCTTATATCTGACTATAAGCATGATCACTATCCAATTCCCATCTTCACATATCCAAGGTTTATTTATGAACATCTCTCAAATCCTTTATCCAAAAATCATCACTACCAAATCAAATTATCAAGGGGCAACATGTTTTCATCTGCATGTAGGTGTACTCCTTCCTAGCTCTCTTTTCTTTCAAGTAATTTCAATTATTTATTTTATTATTATATGCATTAATTAAAACTATAATATTCTATTAGTTTGATGTCATACACATAGAAAAAATTAAATTGTGTGTACATAAATAAAGGTGTGTTAGACACACCATGGTACACATTTTCTTTCTTTTAAACTAGTAATTCCATCTTTATACATTACTAGATTAAAAGGGGGATGAAGATGCTAAAATATATATTTTATATGTTAAAATGGTCTTATAAACTTTAAAAATATCACTCAAGGCTTTACCCTTTAGTTATAGACCTTCTTTACAGTTGATAGGCTCACCTTCACCATCCCACTAGGCCTAAATGCTTATCTTGTAATTTACCCCTAATATTCTAATTAATCATATCACATGTAGCCCATATTATGCTTTAATTATGATATATATCCTTCACTATCAATTATATTTCTTAAACAACCTTCCATATTCTTATAAATTTGCATTCATAGTTGTATAGTAACATCAATGTTACTATCCCTATCCCAATGTAAGTGTCCTTGCCTTCTAAACACCCAAATTTTAAATTTTTTGGATATTTATAGATTGGCCTAATAAATTTTATTAAACCTTATGTGAAAATATTTTCAAAATTAATTACATCAATAAAAGTTAAATAAAACTCATTATTCATCTAGAAAAATACTAACCAAGCACATATTCAAGCTCATTTAATCAATTACACATTTGAGTTGTACTTCCTTATTTTACCTTATTTCTATATTAGTCATAGGAATATTCATATTATAAGTCTAAAGCATTAAAATATCACCCCATGGGCCATATTTTACAATTAACAAGCTAGATCATTTACATTCACATGTATATAGTATATTTCACCCTTGTACACATACAACCCAACACATAAGGGAGAACCACATATCTCTAAGGTCCTCTTCAGAGCATTGAATATGAAGTCAATTTTCATTTACATAGGGTTCCTTGAGGTCAACACAACTTTGTGATCCAACTAATCCATTTTTGGCAAAATAACATAACCTAGGGTGAAGATCTAGGATTTTGAGTTATATTATGATATCGAGAGTCTATATGCATGATCTAAACACACAATTTGAAAGGTAATAATAACCATATAAATACCATAGGTGGAAGTTTTAATCAATAATAAATATTTTTTATAGTACATATACATTGAAGTAAGGATAATAACATCGATGCAAGTGTCCCCAGGTGACAAAAACATCCATACTAGACAAAAGCTAATTTGAAGAATCTCACAACTGGATCAAAATGTTTAGAGTATTTTTATACACTTGACTTACTCAGACCCACCTATACATCAATGTATAATCTAATTACAATTTTTCCTTTGTATTATTGTTATTATAATATTGAATGTTGTGCTTTGTATATTTGGCATATGCTTAGATTTACTATTTCTTATTAGAATATTCTTAAAATCTAGATTCATTAATTAGACCACTTTTAAAGAATAGATTACTCTTTTTTTTATAAGGTTACTCTCTCTTCTTTAATCCTTATTTCCAAAAAGTGATAAATAATTATTAGGTAGGGTTCTCTAAGGCCATTGATGTTGAAAACACCTACTTTTTCCATCATGATTTTACTGTCTTATTTATAATAAAGATCATGGTTTTGCATTGGTAACACCCTCTTTCCCCCACTACTCATTTAATTTCCCCTTTATAGGATAGTTTATTTTTAAATCTCTGCCAATTTTTACACTTCCTTTTCTCCATCACTTTTCTGCATGGTGAGAATATGATAGTTTTAGTTTATCCATATTTATAAAAGAAGTTACATCTTTGAGTTGTTGTGAAATGCTCTCTTGGTTATTGCATTATCTTTTTAGGAATTTTAATAGTTAGGTTTAGGTCCCTTTAGTATTTTACTCACATTTTTTTAAATCCATTCGGTCTTGTTTTCCCATTTTCATGCTTTTTCATTTCACATTTTTCTATCTTTATTTGAGTATGGTTGTTACTTCTCTTACATCAATGTTTTTTGCATTAATAATTTTATGTTTTCCATATTATTTTAGTAAGTATTTTTACTTATATTTCATTTAAATTGGTATCATTAATCATTTACATGTGTCCTTTGTTTGATTTAGATTGTTACTTATCCTACTTTAGATGCATTTTTGGGTTTTTCATTCATAAGTAGCCTTATATTTTCAACTTACCTATTTCCCCCCTAGTCATTATTTATTTTCATTATTATTTTGGTTCTAAATTATCACTTTTCATCTTGTATTTCCAATTTTCCAAGTGATTTATTTAGTTTGAGGGTTTTTAATTTACTCTGGCTTTTGTACATTTGATTGCTTCACTTTTTGGACTTGTATCAATAGGTTTTTATAATGTAGTTACCACATCCTCCATGATAAAGACTAAAATTATTGCATGAAACCATTCAAAGATAAATTTAATTCAAGGTATGTTTATGGTAATTTTAATTATTTGTTTATCAAGCATTTACTTTCAGCATTCATTCTAGAATTTCATTTCACTTAGCTCAATTATCATGTTACTATGTTATTTCCTGAATTACCATCTCATATTATACTATTATAACATGTCATGATATTTAAGTGGGGCATATGTAAACACATAATATTTTTCACTTTATTATTTATTAACACTTTCTCTTACAACAACCTATCAAGTTTCAACCTCCATGAGTGGATGCCTTAAACGGTACACCAAGAAAGGGTGGGTAGGCATTTGGTGTTTTACAATAGATTTTGATATCTATGAAATGACAATATAATTCTTATTTATAGTTCAAATTCATCATATTTTTGTTCCTACATACCTCCTTCCATCATATCTAACTAAGTTATGTCAGTTCCCTCATTTATTATGACATTAATTAGGTCGATATGGTTTATTTTATGCATATTCCCTAGCTATATTATATCAACTTGGCTAATATAGTTATGAGTTTGTAATTTTTTAATTTTCACTACTTTAGATATGCCAATGTAGTTCAATGATAGCTAATTCCTCCTAGTTCCATCGATCTAGTTAATACCATTGGATTAGCCTAGGTTTGGGTATTTGACTACTAAATATATGTCATATTTAATTCCAAATAGAGATACACATAATATACATTTTTTTCTCTACTTTCATTAAAAATCTACCTTATATCACATTTGGAGGATTCATAAGTATAATTTTGTCTTGAAGGAAGATTGTCTTGTGAAAGTCTCAGAAATCCAATAGGAGAATCCATTGGGAGTATTCTTAGGTATTCTACTAACCATTTTAGGTATTCACAATCACAAAAATATCTTAAAAATCACCATTGTCCAAGGGGTATTTTTAGGCTCAATTATCCCCCATCAAGGTAAATATATATAACCTTATGCTCTTTCATTTATTTATTTTAGTAGATAGATGTGTTTGTTGCTTAGTATAAAAATTCATGTGTGTGTCCTTGTCTAAGTTACCTATACACTTATACTTAGTGTGGCTATAGGATTACATGGAATTTACATTTATCCCTTTTAGGTTTCATAAACCCCCATTTTTTTACTATAGCACCTTACCCATTTTGATCACTCTAACCCTTCCCCTTAGTTTAATTTACTTTATTTGAATAGTTACTTATATTGCCTTTGTAAGTTATTGTAGTTCATCATTACAGGTCAAATTATATTTATTCCCTTGTTTCAAAGGCCTAAAGTATTTAAAACCCTTTCCTTTCACATTAGTGATATATGTACCCCTCTTTCTAGGTCTGTAGATCCATATCTAGTCATGACTTGAACATTATGTATCACGAGCTCTTTTTAACTTCTCCAAGACTAAATATATTGAGATAGGGAAGTTTTAGGCTAATAATATCTTGTTAGTATAGATTCAACCTATACACAAGGCCAAATCCATGTTTTTTTCTTGAAAGATTATAAAATTCACATTTGAGCATGATAAAAAACTATGAATTTTATTGAGGTATTTCATGAAAATATGACTATGATGTAAAACACACTCATCTTTTCAAATATACAAATTTCTATAAATTTTGACTAATTTAAGGTTTACATATATTTTGATTTCTAAGTATGTATTTTTATGCTACTATATTCCAAAAATATATGTCTATATTTTTTATGCATCTTTCATTTTGTTCAGCAAAGTGTAAAAATAATATATGGTTGCAAACTATCCCTAATTCTATACACATTAAAAATATATATTTTTAAATTTTTTAGGTAATTAGGGGGATAACATGGTAGTCTATACATTTTTTATCATTTTATGGGTATATTTACTTTTAAAATTATTTTAAAAAAATATGCACTGATTTTTAAAAAATATATATAGGTTGCAAACTAGATAATCTTATCTAACTTTTTTACCAAAAGGTTTCAAAAAGTAATAAAGACCACTAAAATAATTAGGAGGTACATGATCAGATATCTATTTGGTTTTTTTTTTTTTAAATAGGATTTCCTATTCAAATTAAAGACATTTGACTACTTATACTTAAAACATTTCTAAAAACTAGGAGTTTAGAAACTAGACTCAAAATGTTACAATTCATGTCTTCATATCATCATCAAATTTTGAGCAGTCTCAAATAATTTATATAGGTTGATGTTTCTCATTTTTTAGGTAAAAAATTCCTACTTAAGATCCCTTTTTTACCATTCAATTCCCTTCACTTAACCCCCTTAGCTAGGTGTCTTCCTAGAAAGATAAAGAAATAGTCAAGAGTAGTATTTTTCCTCAATTAGAATCAATCATATTTTCTTGTGGTAAAATAATAAAAATATATTTTTATGTCTTAAATTGTGTTTAACCATTTTTATGTATCATGTTTATTAGTCTTAAATGGATATAATATCTTATACACAAGGATGAATAAAACTATTCTAGAGTAGGCCAATTAATTGAAAACTTAGATAAATTAATATTTTGAATTAAAATGGTGAGTTATTGTAAACATATAAAGTAAAATCAAAATATTATTTTGACTACATAAACATGAATAATATATAATAATTGTATTATCTACAAATGTACATCTAAATTTGATCATTAAAGAGGTGGAAACATGCAAGTACAAGATCAAGATCTAGTTATCAGTTTTTATAAATATTTTTTCTGGAGGCCTAGACACTTACATCAATACTTATATCTAAATATCAATTAAACTATCATGTATAAAATATTATATATAATAATAATAAACAACCTAAATACTTATGGTTTTTTTATTTCCTTTCTACTGATGTATTCCATTTATGTGCACATGTTATCAATGATTATATGTGGATCATACCCTAGGGCTCTTCACCTTAGGTATTTGCACCTTGCCAAAAATGTGTTAGTGGACTCACAATGTTGATCTAACCTCAAGGACCCATATGTAAATGACCACTTAATACATATTAAATACTCCAATAATGGCCTCATACATACGTAGTTCTCCCCTAGGTATTGGATTATATGTGCACAAGGGTACAATGTTCTATATTTAGGGGAATGTAATGATCTGTATTATCACTTGAAAAATAATACTCATGGTTTGTTATTTGAGTGATTAATACTTGTAATATGATTTATCCTGTGACTAATATGAAAAGATGGAAGAATAGGGTAGTAAATCTTAGTTATGTAATTTAGTGATTAATATTGAATAAATGATTGATTGGTATTTGTTAGATAAATAATGAGTAGTCTTAGATTTGTATTTATACCACACCTTTTGGAAATATCTCATAGAATGGTTAAATATAATAAATGGACTAACCCATAGGATTTAAAATATTTAAAAATTAGATGACTTTTTAGGATTGGAAATTTGATAAAAATATGCACACATGCATCGACGTAAGTGTCCCTATTTAGAATGTAAGTGTCTGGTAGGATAGGAAGTTATTGAATATTCAAAACTAACATTAAATTATTGATATCATGTTATAGATATTTTATATATTGTAATATATATGGGTCATCAAACATGATAGGGTTGGATAATAAGATAAATAATTAGGCATAGTGAGATAGTGAAAGCAAACCTTTCAGTAGAAGGGAGATCTATAACTAAAGGGTAGATCCTTGATATCTAGTTTTAAAGTATAAAAGACTAGGATGTTATATAAATTATATTTTAGTGTCTACATTTTCCCCCTTTAATTTATAATTCATAAGGATTAAATTATTAGTATAAATGAAAGAAATACATACCTGGGTATGTATAACACACCTTATCTTTGCTTGACCCACTTTGAGTTTTTTTTTGTTGTATGACATGTAAAAAAGATCATGTTACATTATAAATTAGCTCTAATAATCTAAATTTTTTCATAATTTAAATGTTTAAATATAAAGAGAGTGAGGAAGGATTACATTTGTGTTGATGCAACCATGTTTCCCCTTGCTACTTTGACTTGATAAAGATGTTTCTTTATGAATCATTATAGCTAAAAAAGGTTAAAAACTAAAACTTGGATATTTTAAAAGGTATATTGGAAGGTAATTATGCCACAAATCCAATTCAAGGTTGAGTTGTGACATGACCATTGATATCATTGAATCTTTATTGCACAAATCAAGTGAAGGTACAATAAAATCCAATTTAAGTAGTATAACCAACTCAATTTGAAAAATGTTAGTGTTAGTCTATCAAGGGAATTGAATCTAAACCAAAATAATAAAGGTATATAGCTATTATATACATATAAAGGATCAAAATGCTACTTCTTAGTGAAAATGGTTCTTCTTCATGAAGTATTGGTGCTTCTTGGTAAATAAGTTTGATTATGTTTTGGTAATTTTTGGTGTGCTTGCATGGAATATGCATCTATAATTTGTCTCAAAGTGAAGTATATATCAAAATGTATACTATATTTAATAACTATGTATAATATATATCAAAAATATGGAAAAACAATGTCCCAAATGTGTATAAATCAGTGCAATGTATAAGATTTTGACCCAAGTGTATATCTGAATCATGTAAATTGTAATGAAACTCTAAAAATTGTAATAATTATATAAGTGTTGAGGTAATGTCTCTTTTAAATTCCCCCACTAATATCCCCCCACTTTTGAGGTGATGTAAATTGAATCAAGTAGTTACCTTACCTCAAAAGGATAATATAACTATTTAAGAGTAGCACATCAAAGTAGATATGTCGATGAAGCTCACACTATGTGATCACAATAATCCCTAATGTGTATAATATGTATAATTAAAATGTATATAAATTAAAAATAGAGTCTTATAAAATAATTGAGGACACACACAAGATCACTCAATGTCACACAAGAGAGCTCTAAGGATACCATAAATAAGGGGCATATTCAAATGTCACAGACTCAAAAGAATGACATATTAAAATGTCCAACTATAAAAATAAAGAAACATATAGTGGCATGGGGATCAACAAGAAAGGAACACATTCAAATGTTCCAAAATAAATATAAATGAAATAAAGAAAAATTCACTCAAGGAAGTGCTAATGTGAATAGATGAAGTACAAGCAACCAACATAAGCATATCACACTAGTCCCTACATATATGTGGTAAAAAAATGTCATGTAACATAGCATTTAAAGTAAAATACAAAATATGTGATCATAAGCATAGGAATTTGTAATAATTATAATAAAATATCAAAAAAATAATGGAAAGGTGATCATAAAATTAAATACCATGTATAAATCATGATCAAAGAAGCAGATACCCATAGTGTAGTGTGCCACGTGAGAAGAGGAGAGGTCTAAAATTTGTATATGAAAGTATCATGGGTTTTTTTTATGAATGTATCACACTCAATTACATGTGAAACATATGTGTCTATATAAAATAAATTATATGTGATCTTCTAACATAGAATAAATAACATAGATGCCAATGAGCTAGTAAACATGTAAATGCTAAATATTTTTATATTTTTGAATTTATTTGAATGTTTTTGTATTTTTTTTAATATTTTTTTATATTGACATATTAGGCAAAGTAAAAATTTGTTATATATGATCCCATCTAAAGGATGCTCATATGTAGCTCCAAACTCAAAATATTTTACTTTAAACTACTAATATTGCTAAGGAGAATATATAGGTGTCATATCTAAGACTATAGAGTATATGGTACTTTGCATATTTATAATAGGACTCTATGGTAATGAAGTGGTAATATAAGTATTATTGGTTCATGGAACCATTTTTTTAGTTCTTTATGGTTTCTTAGGTGTAGTTGTAATTGTAACATGTTTATTTTCTCTTAACAACCTAATAGACTGTGTAGGTGTAGATGAGGATTCTATGAAATACAATATGTATATTTGGTACAATGTTAACTCAAGTATGGTCCAACTAATAAAGGATATTTATTATGTCCTACACTTTTATATATGATTAACCCTAGTAGATTGTATATTTAGCTATCTAGGAATAAAATTCTCTTGTTCAAGTGGATGTTCATAACGAATTATAAAAACTATGACTACCCTATTAATATGAATGTATTTAAAACACAAATTCATGTGGAAGGTATTGTGTGGATTTTATATATACAAGTTCATCCCAATAACATATAAAATACTCTCATATATGGTATAATTAAAAAGGTAGTGACCATATGTGCTGAGCCAACTTTTAAAAGTGATGTCCCATTGAATGCTCTAACCATTTTGGTAAAAGGATCTAAATCATCATGTGTATATTAAAAATGTGTAAGTACATCATGGTACATATATTTTCACTAACACCATTATTATTAATAACACTATGTATAGGTTGATGATCAATGTATGCTCAAATAAATAATGAATGAAGTCTATGTCATCATCCTAAATTTCACTATCATAAAATGTAATAGAGGGTATATGATCCATAGGATGGATTGTACATGTATAAGTGTAAATAATCTTGTATATTCCTAAATTTCACCAATTTAATGTTGTAATTAGTAATTAACTTTGATTAAAATTGACACACTAACTCAATCACCTTCTTAATTTGAACTTCCCACTAATAGCATTTCCATTGACTTCTAGAATGTTTTATTAATCAATATTAATTAATTATCATGTACATATTTTTTGACAAAATCTAATTAAAATTTGGAATTTCCACCTCATCCACACATCCTACACACTTCTATCAACCAAATATTGAGTCATCCACTCAACTCCTTAACTTCCTCAACCAATTGTAAGTATCTTATTGTTTAGCATTCATTTTTTGTTGTTTCTCAATTTTATGTTTTATTTTAGGTTTAAAATAGATATTTATAGTAGTTTCATTTCCTAGATTACATTAAAACACTAAATTTTTAGCTATCACATTTTGGCACACCCAGTGGGACCTTTCCCATGTCTTATTCATCATAATTATGTTTATTAAGATTTTTTAGTTTTTTAAAAGTTATTTCTCAGTTAATATTTATTCAATATTGGTTTGGAATGGTCTTTTTTGAATTTATAAGTCTTTTTTCCAAACTTTTGAGGTTTATGGTCACCTATACAATAACAATTTCACTATATGAAACAATTGTTTCATCTCTCTGAATAGCGGAATTGATCAAAATTTTGATAGTTACATTCAAAATTGTAGTGGGTTTATCTTCTAATCGATGGTTTTTTTTCAAAAGTTAGTAGTTTCTTCTATATTTTCATAGATTTTATTCTTTGTTGTAGTGATTTTATATTTTGGTGCAATGGTTTCATTTCCTATTTCCTAATTTCTTTACTGCATTTTGTTTCTATGTTTTCTAAAATTTTGTAGGCTAATTGGTTTTTTTATATTCTCAATGAATTTTTATTTGGTCATAGTTATTTATGTAGAGTGGATTACAAAAAATTATTAGTCAATAATTATTCCAAGAAATAAAAGAAAAATACATAGAGAGCTAATTAAATGAAGCCAATCTATTCATGCAGGGTTTTGATAATAAAAATAGCATATAAATGAAAGAAAGTAAACAATTACCTTCCCAAGTGAATCCATTTATCAAAAGAAACTAGAAAACATGTTCTTCCCTTGATCAAACATTCTTGTCTTATCAATAATGATGGAAAACTCTTCTAATGTCTTAAGAACACTCCATAAAACCTAGGCTCATGATATTGAAACTACATATTTTCCAATCAAATTAAGCTAAACCAAATATGAATAATACAATAATTAAAACACAAGTCAGTTATGAATAGATTTTAGCATTATAAAATTATAGTAATTGAGCTTAAAAATGATGTTTTATGCCCTCCTATGTATAGATTTTTGAGATTGATTAGAATGAATTATGACCATCCATCTTGAAATCAAGATGTGTGGCCAAGAATCCATTCAATTTTAGAGGCTAAAATCAATAGATGCCTTTATAATGATTTGGTAATAAGGGGCATTAATGAGGCATGGGTGGCCATGATTCAAATATTCTATGCATTTATGGCCTAATAATACCTTTTCAAGAAATGATGTCATTTGATGATGTAGAAACTTATAATCAACTTCAAAAAATAAATACTCAACAAGTTTCATGGAATTATTAATTAGGCTCTTGATTCAAATTAATTAGACTTAAACAAGATTAATCAATATTTTTGAAATTATTTATAAATTGGCCCTCAATTAATCAAAATGGTCAAAAAGTCATATTACTGGGTCTTGATTTGACTTGAGAAGAATTGGAAGGCAATGTTAGATGTGTTATAGCCATATTCCAATTTAGGACATTATAAACACAAAATAATAAAGGTACATGATGTGTACTAATGAATTAGAATAAGAGTGATCTAGAACAAAAAAAGGCAAAATCATCATTTTGACTCAAAATGATTTGACCAAAGTTAGGAAACACATAAAATGAATTACCCCATTTAGGGATACTTTGGCCTAAATTAGTACTTATAAATAACAAGTTTGAACCATTTAGGTTGTTTTAGTGATTTTGACCTAAAAATTTACATTTGAGTGCAATTTGAGTAAGATTGACAATTTCAACACAAATGGTGTTAGGAATTGGATGTCTACATTTTTCCCCTATTTAAGAAGGTTTAGCGAAAAATTCAGGCAAAGCAACATCTTTTAAAAGAAAAGAGTTTTCAAGAATAAATTGGAAATGACCCATGATGCCCCCTCGAGAGGACATACTAGGATGAAAGAGAAAGATGGGTTCTCAAAAAGAGAGGGACAATGAGAGATTAATCCATGGAATAGATCACATCTAAATGAGCTAATGCTTACATGCATGGTTACCATCAATGATCAAAATATAATTAGAGGTATAATGGGCCCCAAAAATGGGGGAATGGGAATTATTAAATTTAAACATATAAGTGACATACTTTGAAAGTACCTAACTTGAGAGTGCAAGATGTGTGCTTACAACATTGATCAATCCTGAGATAAGTTACACACTAAAACATTTACCATCATGAGCATTAGTGTGGAGATCTTGGAATTATAGGAAAATGAGAATGTAATCTCCATAAATATGATAATAATAAGTGCCCCATTAATTCTAATATTTATCATTTATAAATAATAAATAATGGTTTGTCCTTGTAGGGCTGATTTGATTCTTATGGTAGGCTCACATGTGGTGCCCCAGTGTGGGCAAATTGGAAAGCAATTAGCTCAATAATATAACCCAAAACATAGGTTAAAGTGAGTGGGAGAAAATATAGATGTTATGATATAATGGCTTAAGGAAGCCAAAAAAACTAGGTATACGATAATGCACAAAATGATGAGAGAGATGAAAAGAAGAATGAAGATGACCGACCTGACTCTAGATGCACAAGACAAATGGATGCTACATACATAGTTATATAGATGCATGTTATAACATTAACTTTAGAACAATGTATTTCACCCATAAATGGAAGGAGGTATGAGTGAAAATTGACCAAATATTGATTAGAATCATGATATATGTGAAGTTATACACATCTAAGCATAGAGTTAGGTAGTAAACCTATTGAGCCTAGATAATGCATAGTGTTCTTGAGATTTATTCAAAAGAGTTGTGTTGATGTTTATACTTGAGTCTAGAGCACCAAGTGATTAATATACCAAAATAAACTAGGGGGTATAAGTATGAGGAACTTATAATGACATGACATTTCAAATGTGTAGAGCTAGTTCAAATTTCAATACCTATAACTAAGGATAATGGTAAATAATGACCAAAACCAAAGTTACATCTATTTACATTTAAACAAAAAATCAAAGACAAAGAAAAAGATAAAAATAAATTTTCCTAACTTAAAATTGAGATATGAATAATCAAGACTTAAGGAGGAATAAGAATGTTTAAAAAATGAAAAGCAAGAACATCTAAATGGCATAGGATCAAGCTATGAATAATCAAGATCTATGTGGTCCATCAAAACATTCTTGAACTTAAAAGAGAAAATAAAAAACAAATAGAAAAACAAGACACCAACAACATTCAAATAAATAAAATGGTCCAGGAACAACTTAATAACATGGGATCAAGATATAAATAATGAAGATCCATGTGAATCATCAGGATGTTGTGAAACACAAAAGAGATAAGCATAAACATACAGGGAAACACAAGACCTAGATGAGACAAGAAGTAATAAAAAAAGAAAAGGATAAGAAATAAAAGGAGAGGTGAGAAATAATAACAAAACACCAAGAAAACTCAAATAAACACACAAACAAAAACCAAGTTAGTACGGTTTAAAGATAATTTTCCATGCACGTGTGGTAGAGGCATTACTTTCCACCACAATGTAACAAAGAACAAGGACACAAGAGTTATTACCTAATTAAAGAGGAATAATGACAAAAGAAATAAGGGAATAAAAGAAAAGGAAGGGGTTGGTCAAGCTAGCTACAAATGTACAAGACAAGTGGATGTTACCTACATAGTTCCATGGATGCATGTTCTAACATGAACTTCAGGCCAAATGTAGTTCTCCTAGGAAGTGGGATAGAAGACATGATGATGACTAGAAACATATGATTAATGTTGTATAAGAAAAGTGAAGACTTGACAAATGAGATTGGTCTTGCAAAATGGCAAGTTAGTGAGACAAAGGAGAATGATCTTGTAAAATAGAAAGTACATTGACTTAATTTGCTTGAAAAATGGAAGGAGTATTATATGGTGGGATAAGATGACTTGCACAATGGAGAGTTAGTAGGATAAAATTCTTGAAAAATGACAAGAGTGTGAGGATTAGAATGTTCAAAAGTGTAAGACAATGTTTGTGTTCTTTTGGTAATCACTTTCTAATGTGTTTGGTATTTTTTAGATAAAATATGTACAAAGGGAGAACCAACTGGTCAAGGAGATGTTTTTCCAAGAGTAGGAGTTCTAATAAATAGATAATACATATACAATTATAATCATGAATATAAATAATAGACCAAGGAACTAACTGATAGTTGCAATAATAGCTAAAGTTAGTTGCAACGGTACATGCTCATAAATTGGTGAGAGTGAAGACCCTAAAAATATAGCAAGAATATTCACCAAAGAGCAGAAAATGTAATATAGAATAGTGTGTAGTGTAAAATTAATTTAAAGAACCATATAGTAGGTAGATCCTGAGTTGAGAAGATGTTCTTATTCACTTGTCTATAGAAAAAGTAGGTGAATGGCCTTGGAGAATAGCTCACAAGTGTCTACTTGTGACTGCACATCTTGGAGGTGGCAAGGAGATAATATAATCAAAATATGAAGGTAAAAGGCCTTGGAGGGTGACTCACAGGCATCTAGTTTCATTGTTGCATTTTTGAGTTCACAAGGAGCCATTAAAATTATAAGGATGTTGTATAGAAATAGTAACCCATGTAATGGAGTTGTAGTAGAATTATGTGAACTTGATGTGATATTATTAGAGAGAGAAGGTGTTGGCCCTATAATTATGGATCCTATACTATGAGGATCACAAGATGATTTAAGTGGTTTAGCATTGATAGTGGTAATATGGGTTGTAAAAATGCATCCCATAGTATTGTTATAGTTGTAAGGCATGTAGTTGTAACCCACATTGTTAGTATGGGTATTATGATCATGTTTATGCTCATTTTGATTATGATTTTGACCCTATTTCTAGTTTTGATTCTACCTCTATCCTTATTTTTGTCCTTAGTTTTCATTGTTCCTTGGTGCTAGTTGATTATGTCAAGGAAAGGGGCCCTTATAGATTCCCATATCTTGGTTTGTGTCCTAATTAGGGGCTAGTTTAATCTCAACTTCACCACTCTCAATGAGATATTCAATAATATGTCATAATTGGACACAAAAATAATCACCATGACTAACAACATGATGAAATTTTCACCAATCATTCTCTTTATACCAATCTCGTTTCGATTGATCTTGAAGAAATGGCCTTCAAATTGGCCATATAATCAAGTTAGCTACTACAAGCTTTTAGAATACTATTTTGATTGTTTCTCCTAATTTGTTAAAGACCTTGAAACTACCATGGTTTGATCTCTATGGAGGCTATCTCTACAATTTAGGTGGTGGGTAAGGGGTAGTTAATTGTACATTTGGCGCTGATGGATCTTGCACCATTTATACATGCCTTGTTTCAGTCACCCCATTTCTAACCATGTTATTTTTCTTGTTAAAGCCTTTAGGATTATCTTGTGTAATTATCTAACTATAATATGGGGTTTTATTTGGTGCTTGAACCTATGCAAAGATCTTAACAATGCCCTAGGAAATAAAAGCCTTCTCAATCTATACACCCTTATCTATGGTCTCCTCAATTGAGTTAGCATAATCTAGACATAGATTATGTGTGGCCTCATGATGTAAGTTCTATGGAGATATATCCATCAACTATTTATCTAGAAAATTATTTTGAAAGCAACCTACTAATTCTCTCCATCTCTATGAATATGTAGCAAAGCTTTCTCCATCTTGTTGTTTGGATTTACACAAGTCAACAATGGTAAATTCATGCTCTATGTTGTATGAGAAATGGTTGATGAAATTTTTAGATAAGTCATTTCAATCTATAACTAATCCCTTAGGTAACTTAGGTAGCCAATCTAAATCTTGTCCTACTAAACTTCACAAAAATAATTGAAGTAAAAATATGTTATTGTTATCCACATCTTGGCATAATACAAAAAATTCCTAGATGTGTTCAAGTGGGTCACCCTTTCCTTTGTATTTATCAAATTTGGGTACCTCAAAATGATGCAAAAAGGGGGCTTGGAGAATGCTTAAATCAACTAGATATGGACATATCTCATCAAAATTGTACTTTTTGATCATATTTCTAGTCTCCAAATGTGACACAATCTCCTTCATGAAGTTATACTCTTACATAGTTGGTGAATTCATGGGTAGAACATAGTTCTATTGGGGTGGAATGTGCCCCTATTATGGTTATTTTTGGGGTGAAATTTTCCCCTATTGTTGTTGTTTTGGGGGTGTAATGTGCCCCTGCTATGGTTGTTGTTGGGGTGGAATATGCCCCTATTGTTGTATGGATTTGTGAGGGATGTACACCCTATGTTCCATGATTTGATTTTCTCATAGATTTGAGTAAATAGACTGTTAGTTCCTTAGAATCTATTTCCTTGAACCATACGTGTTTTATTGATTTTGGGGAGTCCTTGGTCTATTCACCAATTTTTACGTTGGTTGAGATGAACTAGACAAATTATTTTGAGGGATCTCCTCAATTAAAATCAAATGTTTAGGTCTATGTGTTTGTAAAGTATCAAGAGGTTATTGATGGTTAAAGAATGTGTGTTTTGTGTCTAGTGTAAAAATTTTCACTACCTCTTACATCTTATTTTTTTCATTTCAGACACCTTGATTAATTGTTGTTGTGTCATCGACCAATGTTTGTTACGTAGGTTCAATCACATTTCTTTGTTCCTTAGAAGCATCATTGTGGATTGAAGTAGCAACTAGAGATTTTGTTGAATATGTAATAAGTTGATTGGCATATTATTTACTTATCTTCTTAATCTTGTTAACAAGATCTTGATCATTTTGTTTTGACTCTATATTTATTTCATTACCTTTTTTAGAGGAAGAAGGTATGTTTATTTGATCAAAATCTTGTTTTTATTGTTGTTCTCCTTCTCTAACTAAGGTGTGCAATTTCTCTATAGGTAAATATGTTGGTAGTCTAATACCAAATTATATCAACCTAAGGAATGCTTCATCTTGGTTCTCTTGGTATTCAGTATAATCCCCTTTGGATCTTGTAGTTGTAGGAATGTCCTTAAAGACAAAAAAATTATCTTGTCCATCATAAAAAAGTTCATCCTCATAACTAGGGAAATAAGGGACCCCACTATGAGTGAACCTTTGAGTCATGTCTAGAAAGGTTTACCTTTTGACTAAATCTGGATCAATGTTTGAAAAACGTGTAAACAAGGTATGGATTTGATCCTTTTTCCAAATGAATGACTAAGGTACCAAAGAGACTATAAAAGGAAGGTGGCTTAGAACCACATATAATTAGAAGAGTTTGTTCATGAAATTAATCAACCTTTGGGTAAAGTTGAAATCATATAAATTGGAAGAGGGTATGATAACTCAAAAAATCCTAGAGTTTCACTAGTACACTAAAACATAGACTTTTAAGATACGTCAATACCATAAAATCTAGTTTAACTTTGATGAGTTGATACTATAAATCTAGAAGAAATCCCTTTGGATTAAGGAGACAATGTGAACCAAGAAACTCATGATGTGGAAACATGCAATAATTCCTAAGTATAAAGCTAAAACCAAATGGGTGGCACAACATCACCACATGGTAATCGGAATGGTAGTATAAAATGTGTTTTAGGACTCAAAGTGTAATTGATACAAAAGATGACATGAATCCACCAAAGATGATAATGTGATGATGAGTCTGTGAATATCCCTCAATTCAAATGGGAAATTGAACCCAAGTTAAAACAATTCAAGTGCAAATGGCTAATCCAATTTAACACATCAACCTTTAAAACTTAGAAAATTCCAATTTAAAATTTTAATTATCATTGAGGGCCTTAAGAAAACTTGTCAAATGATCTATCCTCAAATGGGAAGCATAACTACACCAAAAATGGAAGATATGACATAATGTTCAAGATAACAATTTGAACAAGGAAAATATGATTTTCCCTTATATAGTGTAATACCTCCTTATTCAATAAATTTTTGGACAATATGTTAAGTTATGATGTTTGGTTAAAAAGAAAGTTTTGACCCAAAATAAGACCAACTAATATAAGACAAAGACAAATCAACTAATTAATCATTTTTAACCCTAAAATGACAAGGTGTGGCAAAGTGAGGTTAAATAAACTAGCAAGTTTTTGAATGTTTATAGATGGATCCCATACATAAAAATTTCAAATCAAAATGTCAGAGAAACATGTTAATTAGGTATACATATGGCTTGTTGTAAAAAGGTCTTTCCCTTTTTACAACCACTACATCTATTTCTTGCTAGGTGTAGTGCAATATTCAACATGATCATATGTCCCGAGCTTAGTCATAGTGATAGGATATCATTTAATCACTCAAATAATCATCCAAGTGGGGTGATCCTAGTTTATTCACCAAACCATGGAGAGGGTTTGAATATGATTCCAAAAGATGAAACCTCAAGTCAAAGCTTCCCTAAATAATTTATGGGAGGTAATGAAGTCCACCTCACAAACCAAGATGCAAAAATAAAAACCAAGTAAAAGAGATTTAAAGGTTATTTCTAGATCACCCAAGCCATGTGGGTCTTGGGGAGATCCTTCAGAACTTCTCTTTTAAGCCTTTGGACTAAGGCACTTTGTAACAAAAATGGTGATTTTTATCCCACAAGTTCCCTATAGGGGACGGGGGAGAGCATACATGCACAACTTTCTTTTTGCCAATAAATTTTAACAAAATAATGATATATTCAAGACAAACATTGAAATGTGTTCAATTTTAAAGAACTTAAATCAAAAAATTGGTGATGTTCTTTGGCCCCTTGGCTTTAATTTGTAAATTTGAAAGAAACAACCAAAAAAAAAATTCAACAAAACATCTAAGTGTCTCCTTAATCACCAAAATAAAGTTCCTAATCTTTTTGAAGCACTTAAAAAGAGGTTAGAAAGATTATATTGAGATTATTTGGATAACTTTTCAAGTTATCCCTATAAGAAAAAAGTCATAGTTTCATTTAACCTTGAATCATTTTTCCGAATGAGATAAATAACTTCTTAAAGTTAACTCTTGAGTTTCACACAATGTAATCCCACTACTCCATAGTGAAATCCCAAAACTCTACAAAATATGACTTAGATAGGCAATATCTCTACTTAGGTTAGTTTAATAGAAATCAAAAAATCACTACTCAGTCTAACAATCTCGCTACTTAGGGTGATAATCTCATTACTAGGGTTGACAATCCCACTATTTGAGTTGACAATATCACAACTCAAGTTGACAATCCCACACATTGGGTTGACAATCTCGCAACTCAAATTAACAATCCCACAACTCAAGTTTAAAATCCTATGACTATCAAGTAGTCAAAGTATTGTAATATCATGACTAACTAGTCATAGTATTACAATATGACTACTAATGAATCACGATGTTGCAATATCACTACTTGTGAATAGCGGGGTTGAAATATAGTTATCGAATCTACAAATATAATCAAGGTTAGTCCAAAAATACAATTTAAATGAAATATCATGACTTTAAATGACAAACCCATGAGTATGTGAGTTATGGGATTGTAGTCCAGAGGACAAAATTATGACTCATAGTAGCAAAATTATGACTTCCATAAAGATGGATTTTTGCTCAAATTTTCACTCTATTTACTCCCACATTCCAAGATCCTACAAGGAAATGGATAGTAGGCTACTTGTAGGTGCTTGTTGATAAAATTCATGGGGTGTAGTCCCTCTGGGCATGCCAAAATGTAGAGTGAATTATAATAAATGATTAGTTAATCATTATTCCAATAAATCAAAGAAAAATGCATAGAGAGAATTAAATCAAGCCAATCTATTCATATACGGTTTTGCTAATAATAATAGGATACAAATGAAAGAAAGTAAACCATTACCTTCCCAAGTGACTCCATTTCTAAAAAGAAACTCAAAAACATGTTCTCCCCTTGATCAATCATTCTTGTCTTTATCAACAATGGTGGCAAACTCCTCCAATGTCTCAAAAACACTCCATAAAACCTAGGCTCATGATATTGAAACTATCTAATTGCCTATCAGAATAAATTGTGACCACCCATCTTGAGATCAAGATGTGTGGCCAAGAATCCATTCAATTTTGGAGGCTAAAATTAATAAATGGATTCATAATGATTTGGGAAGAAGGGGAATTAATGAGGCATAAGAGGCATTAATGAAGTATGGGAGGCCATGATTCAGATATTTTATGCATTTATGGCCTAGGGATTCCTTTTTAAGAAATGATGTCATTTGATGATGCAAAAACTCATAATAAATTTCCAAAAGCAAATATTCAACAAGTTTCATGTAATCCTTAATTAGGATCTTGATTCAGATTAATTATCCTTAAACAATATTAATCAACATTTGTGTAATTCTTTGGAAATTGGCCCTCAATTAATCAAAATGGTCAGAAAGTCATATTAATGGGTTGTAATTTGACTTGGGAAGAATTGGAAGGCAATGTTAGATGCATTAGAACCGTATTCCCATTTAGGACATTGTCAACAAAAAATAACAAAGGTATGTGACATGTACTAATGAATTATAAGAAAAAAATGAACTAGAGCACAAAAAGGCAAAATCATCAATTTGACTCGAAATGATTTGATCAAATTTAAGAATCACATAAGATTCATTGCCTTGTTTAGGGATACTTTTGCCTGAATTTGTACTTTTAAATACAATATTGAACCATTTAGGGTGTTTTAATGATTTTTACCTAAAAATGTACATTTGAGTGCAATTTGAGTAGAATTGACAATTTAAACACAAAGGGTGCTAGGAATTGTATGTCTACAATTTCATCCTCTCTTGTAGCATTTTGATCTTTTGTCATACCAATTTTGTTCTTTGTTTCCATGTTTCTCTATTTTATGGATTTTAATAATTATGTCATTATTTGTTTTCTACGTAATAGTAGTTTCATTACACAAGTTTTTTTATTTTTTTTTAATTTTGTGCTTATACTTTAGCTAACTTTCAGGATCTTGAGATTGTTTACCTCTTCACAAGAAACTTACTAATTATTTTGTGCATGATGCTTGCCAAAGAAACAAAAAGTTAAACCCAAAGAAAAAAATTTATTTTATTTACTTGCTAATCTTATTTGTATTTTGATAACTATCCTTATTTTTTTTTTTAAACTTCTTTCAAGTAGTAAATAAATAATTTTTTATTTTTTTTGTAATTACATCACATTTTCTTTTTGTTATGAAAATTATTTCTTATTTGTATCACAAAGTTATATGTATGTTATTTCCTTGGTGCCACATTGGTGATGATACTCAAAAATCAAAAACCACTTTGTGACTTTGTTACCTTGGTTATGCTTATGTGTATACTCTTTTTTTGGCATCACATTGGTGACAATACATATAAATCAAAGACAATTTTCAACCTCTTTATTTTTTATTTCTATGGGCTCTATCAATTATGGATTTCACTACCATGCAATAGGCCAAACCTCATGTACCAATAGATCGAGGACCAACTATTTTAAATGCCTAAGTGGTTGTGTTTTAATCACACCATGATGTGAGTGGATTCCATGCTCTAATACCAAGGCTTTAAATAGTTACCTTAAAGTTCCATTTTTTGACATCAATCTACTAAAATCTTATAGATGGGTTGGGAAAATTAGGACTAGACCCATTTGTGTGCATTTTTTAATTCATATTATTTCATCTTTTTAAGTCTCACTTAATAAATATATATAGACATATCCATTTTAGATAATTTTTAAAAAACCTCGATCTTAGGATAGCCATTTCAGTTGTTTGAATTATAGTGCACCAGCAAGTGGTTCACTCAAGGAAGTTATTCTCAAGTTACCCTCAAAACTAGATTAAATGGGTATGAATATGGTTCTACCTCCATATTTATTTCTCTAAAACATTGGGATGACACTTTCAAATGAATGATCAAGTATATATGAGAGCCTAAAATATATTCAATTCCCTTGGCTTAGCTTTATCCCTTTTTATGCATTGCATGTTTCATTTTGTTTAAGATAGAGCTTACTTGTTATATTATTTTATTTTTATCTCCTTGTGAATATCATTTACTTGAAGTTTTTTTCTTTGAAACCAATTTTAAAATATTTGAAACTGAAATACTAAATCACAACAAAACTTAAATCAAGACAAAAATCTAAAATTCAAAGAAATTTAAAAACTTATTGTTAAGCACCTATACTTTTAATTATTTCAATATTTAACATTTTTTTGAGTCAAACCTTATAAATTAGTGTCTCTCATCACAATACAAATGGCCTTATTGAAAAATTCTTAGTTTAGAGCAAAGCCTTTTGGATATGACCCCTTGTGGAGGTCAATGTCAATGTTGAATATGGAGGACCTTATCAAGAAGAACATGACCATACAGTAATTTTTCATAATAATCCCCATTATGAAATCATATAATATACCATAGAAAACAAAAATGAAGTCATGTTTCAAGCATTGGGTCTAGGAGCCAATCTTACCCTTAAATTTGATCCTAGACTTACATTATTTACTTTATAATAAATAATGTGTACCTCCCATATAAGAGCCAGGAACCTCCAGTGATTCCCTAGGGAATAAAAATGTCATTTTAGGTTCAAATAATTCAAATCAAAATGTTTCCCAAACTTGCATGGATAAAGGCAAAGTGGTTATAGATGAAATATCCTGATAAATCCATGCCTTTTCCCTTATAGATCATGTCAAAAAATTATAAAGGTAAATTATTCAAATTAAACCAAGCATATAAATTAACCCTTCCAAAATTCAATCATCCAATCCAAATCTAAATCTGAATTATCTTATTTCTAATTCCAATAATCTAGGATTAACTCAAACCAATCCAAATCCTAATTTGAATCCACATTCAAATATAAATCAATTAATCAAAATAAATAACCTAATTAAAATGTAAATTTTAATTCAAATCAAATCCTAATCCAAATTTAAATTTCTATCTAAATTTATCAATCAATCTAAATCAAAATTATAAATTAAATGTCAATTTGAATTCACTAATTGATCAAAATCAACATTCAAACCCTACTATGATATAAATCTAATCAATAAAAATTAAAAATCAACATTTGAAACCTGATTTGAATACCAATCCAATCAAATAAAATAAAAATAAAAAATTTAACCTTGCTTCAAATCCCATCAATAAAAATCATAGTCAAAATTTGAGTTATATTTCAAATTCCAATTCAAACTAATTTATAAGTTCAAAACCTAATCAATTCTCCAATCCAAAAAAAAATTAAAATCAATTCATTGGCTCATGTTCTAATCCCTTTTCCAATATAAATCAATTATCCAATACATTTACCAATTTAAACATGAATCAAAACTAATTCATTGGTTAAACTTTCAATACACTTTCAAATCCAAATCCAAACCAACAATTGCCAATCAAGGATATGTCATTTATCCAAGAATGGAAAAACATGGAAGAGAATATCCAAGGTTTGTAATATGATATTTTTTTCCAAGATTAATTAATACAAGTTTGAATAAATTTGTCCATGCCCTTTCGACATTAACATGGTGATGCAACCATTTCCTTCACATTTTAAACCCCCAACATTTGATAAGTACAAAGGGAAGGTAGATCCTAGAGAATACCTTAAATAGTTTTATATATAATGATTAGACATTTATTATAGTATTAATTATCTATTAATATTCTTTCCACACAATATAGGGTCTCAAGCCATAAAATGGTTTTTATACTTCCCCAAAGGACCAATCATAACATTTCAAAACTTGTCTGAGAGAGTTATGCATCCATTTTCATATAATTTTGAATATGATTTAACCCTGCTAAATCTATATAAAACTAAACAACATAATGGATATACTTTTGCCTCCTTCTTACAATGATAGTATTTTCTATTAATCCACTTCCCATGGTCATTACTTGGAAAATAAATTACACACATATTCACAAATAATACTAATTTAGAATTATATTATCAACCACAAATTCATTACACTACATAAAATGATGAAATTAGAGATAAATGAGTATGGAAGTTATATGAAAGTTTGAATATTTTTCATAATGGTATGGAAGTTACCATTATAGGTTCTCCTCAACCCTTCTAATATTGTAAATTATAGGAAGAGAGATATCATAATTCCAATTATATACCATTTATTAAATATACATATACACCTATCAAGGAGTCACCTAAGCTTTCCAATTACATTCAACCTAATGAGTTGTATTCTACATCTACTAGTCAACTATCCACAAGTAAACCATCTACTTCCAAATCCTTCAATCAATTTCCTCAATCTAAGTTAAATGTCATGGACAAAGTTATGTGTGAATATGAAATCCATAATGCTCATTATTTAGGAAATATTCATATGACTTCAATAATCATGGTAGGTCCCATAATTGGAAGTAAGCATAAGTGGTTCATAAATTTTCAAAAACTTCTTTCGCAAATGGTAGGTTCCTTTTTGAAGAATGGATTGATGATTCAAACCCTTATTAGCTTTACTCTGATGATCTTGTTAATTTTTTTTAAAATAATAAATATCATATACTTAATTCCATTATATGAAACATCATTAAATATAAAGGCAAGGGTCTTTGTCTTCATGAACAAGGTTTCATCGAACCTATAATATCCAAAAAAAATAAAGCCTTTCATAGTTTTAAATTCAATCCATCTAATGTGATCTTATGAAATTATAATAGTGTCTCTTCTTCCACATATAAGGAAGCCTTTTTAGATATTATGAGTTACATTTATATCCACTTTAAGGACCTATCCCTTATAGATTTTATTTCATTACACTATTTTTTTGACACTTGAACTAAATTTTCCATAACTTATCTAATGGAACTAAAGGCAACCACACTCACTTGATCATTTTCATAATGATGAGGCAATTTCTAAGTTTTTAAGAATTATAAATCATATCCTAGTAGGAGATCACAAGAGGGTATTTTAATTTATTTGGATAAATATTCATACTTTAGGGAACATAAAATTTCTAATCATTAACACCATATTATAAATAGCATAGTCTGCTTAACAAAAATATTAGATGATGAAGCTTAAAACCTACAAGACATTTCCAATGAGCAAGATCTTGAGGAGGACCTTAATCTTCCTCCACTTCTAATAAAATTTAAATAAGAATCCACTATATTAATTTAAAATACTATCAACATCAATATTAGAACTAAAAACATCCTAAAATTATGAAACTTGTTGCTTCCCTTAATTCAAAAGAACAAACCAAATTGACTTTACCTATCAAGGAATTTTAGATGTGTTTGAATGGTTATATGTATACATGCTAGGGTTGGATAATTCACTAGTTTTTCATCACCTTGTTATACATAAAGATATAAAATTGATTTTAAAAAACTTAAAAAATGCATCTAAAAGTGGCCTTACTCGTGAAGGAATGATTACAAAAATAATTAGAGGTTGGCTTCATATGACTAATAGACTACTCAAAGTGGATATCAAACATAGTATTAGTCACTAAGAAACTAGTAGGGATTAGAGTTTACATCGATATTAGGCATATCAATAAATCATGTCAAAAAGATGACTTCCCTTTACCAAATAGAGACATGATTTTTTATTTTATATGAGGTCATGGGATGGCATTCCCAAATGATGGATTTTCAAGGTATAATCAAATCCAAATAGATCCTAAAGACTAATATAAGATATATTTTATCTTGGGGAATGTTTTACTATCAAGTAATGCCTTTTGGCATCAATAATGTTGGTGACACCAATCAATGTCAATGATAGTTACCTTTCATGATAGAATTTATGATATAATTAAATTTTATGTAGATGATATCCTGTAAAAATATAAAACTAGAGAAAATCATCCCATGGTACTACGCAATATTTTTGAATAGTTGAGGGAAAACAAGGTTTGTCATAATATAAATAAATGTGTGTTTGAGGTTACTTTAGGAAATATTTTTGGCTTATTTGTATCACAAAAAGGTATATAATTGGATCCTAAAAATGTTAATGATGTCATATAAATTCCTCCACCTTCAAATCTCAGATAGATTCATAGTTTGAAAGGTAATATTTAACCAATTTAAAGGTTGATATTATAACTTGCAGACATATGTCATCCTTTAACATTTATTCTTTAAGAAACACAAATTTTCACTAGAATGAGGAATGCAAAAAGGTATTTTTAAATTTTAAAAACTATCTTGTGAATCTACTAGTCTAATGCCACCAATTCTAGGTAAATCTCTTCTATTATACATTTTAACAACATATTTTGCATTGGGGGCATTGTTAGCACAACATGATGAATAAGGATAGAAAGAGTAGTATATTATCTAACTTTAGTATCCTATGAACTAAAATATTATGCCATCGATAAGGAATGTTCCATAATTGTTTTTGCTTCCTAAATAAATTGTCATTATGTGATCAACAATCAAACCAAGATCATTCCCAAAATTGACACACTTAAGTATCTCATTTCCAAATCATATCTAATAGGGAGAATGGATCAATGGGTCATGTTTATAAATAAATTTGGCATAAGAACCATTGACAAATATCAAACCTCTAATCATGAATTTTGTAGATGAAGCTATCATGTCTTTAAGTGAATCATTAGAGTGGAAACTATATGTTGACATAAGAAAATTGCACCCAGTGGCAGGAAGTCGAGCTCCTACCTTCTCCTTGCAACATGGAAACTCCCCTCTCACCTGTGGGACTGGTGAAGCTGGAGGGGAGAGTCTCTAGATAAGGGCTAGCTCCCTTTGATGCATCATGTTTGTTCCAGCAAGTGCAAAACACATATATATAGATAGATATAACGGGGGAGTGAAAAGAGAGAGAGATGCGGGAAAACAAAACTACTCTAAAGAGGTGATGCACCAAAATAAGTCAACCTTCTCACATCCACACTTAGAATCAAGAAAAACAACATACATACACTTCAAAATTGGTATAAGGACCAGGCTACAAGAAAATGGTAGGGAGGTTCTCATGAAAACACAAAAAAAAAGACTCACCAAGGTGCTGTGAAATACACATTGTAAGTAACTTCCTCTATTTTATACTTCCAAAAAGAGCTCTTCTACTGTCAGCTACAGAAAATGGTGCCTTGTATATAATTGGTGTGTTGGTGTTGAACCTGTGAGAGCATCAAAATACAATGACTAGACACAAATTAACACTCAGGGCATACACAGAATATCCATCCAAGAAGAGGTAAAAAATTGTGTTTATTTGATTCAGGTGGAAATTTTAGCAGGGCTACGCCTTGTAAAATGTGGAAGATACTTTACAAATGACAAGTTCACAATATATAGGAGAAGCCAAACAAGGAGGCTCATTGGCACTCCTTTTTTACAAGTGGCTTGGTCAATTTGTGTCCCCTCATTGGGAAGAGGAAAATACTATTGTCGATGTCATCCTTCTAAAAGAGGCCTGCTAGAACCATGTTGTTTAATCACTAAATTTGACTTTGGCATTTGAGCATTAAAATTAAAACATAGACTATGCCTCTTTTTTTCTCATAGATTAAAATTTGTCCCCTTTCTAAAAAAGCAAGGGCCATGTAATTCGCTATTTGCACCATTTGGGATTGCCAAGCAATAAATTGCCTTCCCCTTGCCACTTAGACTATATTGTCTCTTATGCACCTTGTCATTCTTGTCCTTTTTTCAATTTTGTCTTATCTGGCTCATTCAGCCCTTGGGGGTGAACATTCTGGCAAATCACTATGTTTTGGGCTCCTGGTTAGCACTCTTCCAAATGGCCACTTCACTTTGTTAACTTTGACACTCTCTCGGTCATCATCGCTTTGAACACCAATGGCTAATTCACTTTGTTAAACTTGATGACCTCGCGGCTATCATCGAGTCCATTGGCTTCCCTATAGCTTGCTTAGTGCCCCTTTGCATTTGGGTTGGAAGTCCCCTGCAAGGGCACTTGCCCTTCGGGGTCCTTCGGTGGGTCCTTCCCATCTTTGGACTGCCCTCTGGGCTCCCATAGACAACTTTCTTAGGTTCCATTGACTCTGTGTTTTCCACAAAATTTTGTCTATAGACATTTTCTCATGAACAAAATGTCCTTGGAAATTTTGCCCGACCCTTTGCTTGAAGCTTGGACTGCACCCGAATTCCTTCAAACTTTTTGGCCAAAGGAATTCCTTCAGGCAAAAAGTCTGAAGAAATTCAAGGCTTTCAATGAAATTTAACTTAACAATGTTGGGACTTACCAAGATTTTGCTTGAAGTGCTTTCCCCCCATTAGCTTTTAGACATTAGACTAAGCTGATGAACCAAGGCTGACGGACCATGTGGAGAAACAAATGACTGAACCGACCGAAGAACTAAGGCCGAACCAATGAACCAGGCGCAGAACTAAACTTGAAGAAGGATGAACCAAGTGCCAATGAATCAAGGGGCTTTGAAGATTGAACCGAAGCTTGAACCAAGCTAAAGAAAACATGTTATTAAACTTGAGAAACTTGAAATGACCGGTTCTAATAGCAAGGGGAAGGAGGTGACCATGATTTTGGCCTGTGGGCAAAAATTGGTCAATAGATGGTGACTCATAGGGGAAGCATGCCTGCTATGCTTAGAAACCAGTTGCCTTGTAGTCCATTGGGTGTGGAGTCAAATGTAGCTATAATGAAATTTATCAATAGCCCCATAAGATTTGAGAATCAAACATGAAGCTTTTACCCCACACATAAAGGGAAACACACAAGGCTAAAAACACTGCTTGTGTAAACTACACTTAGGGAAAATAGGAAAGACAACTGAAAATAAACTATTATATATAGCTAACCAGGAATTCTCACCTCCCTCCTGGATCAAAGGGAAAATTTCTTAAGTCCCCTTCATGGCAGGAAGACTTATGGTGCCAGGCAAATTGCTAAATGAAAAAGAGAGTTGGTGACTTACTCTTCTTTCATGTCACTTGGTTTGGCTGGAATCCGAGTGGATCCGAACCAAACATGCTTCTGATATATATGTACTCTGCTTAACCTTGGAAGCCTGTTAAAGGCTGGTCCTTCATATTGGTGCTCCTCACCAAGAAATCAATGGCTATTGGCTCATCACCATAAGCCTTTTGATCTGTACATTCCTTCTGCAATGTATCATGATCTGACTGATTCCCCTCTGCCTTATTGAAAATCCTGTCAGACTCATCCTCTATTTCCTTTTGGCCTTCTTGAAGAAGGGTGACTATGGTGATGTCTTAAATGGACTCAAAAAATGATTGTTCATCCCATAGAACATTAGCTCTTTGTTTAAAGCTCTCTTCTTCAAAGCATTCCTTCAAGAAGATAGACCTCTCCTTTTCCTCTTTGCTAATCAGGATCTCTAGATTTTTGAAAATATCCTCTTGATCTTCCTCTAACTCAGGGTCCTCATTGCAATCTACCTCATCATCAAAATAGCAAGGAAGTTCATGAAATATAGGGGAAGAGAGCTGGCCATGCTTTTGTTCCTCCTCGTATTGCTGGAACATCTACATATATGCAAGACCTGTATCTTCTCCTTTGATGATAATGTCTTCACAAGGAGCATCAATGATGATTCCATCTTCATTTTCGTTCATGACAGCCTTTTGAAGACTTGCAAATTAGATCTTTTGCTCCTCACCTGCCTCTTGCAAAATAGGTTCTTCCTTGAGAAGGGGTGAAGTGGAGAAAACATGGAACTATTGAGGAGGCAATCCTTGAGCTAGAATCAAATGATTCTTCTCCTTCCATTTGATCAGCACTTCATCAATATCAGGTATGGCCTGATAACTCTCTTAGAAATGTGTAGGTGGGGTGTGTTCAAACATAGAATGTGATGTTTGGTCTGAGCTATCCATCACACATTGGCTGAGGAATTTCTCTCTAGACTCCAACTCTACTATTCTCCTGGCTAGATCTTCTTGGAAACACCTTTCTTGGAGGTCACCAGCATCATCATCAATAGGGGTAGCCTCAGCTTCTTCAAGGTTTTGAGAAAAACCTTGCTTCTCTTCTTCCCTTTTGCCCCATGATTCTACTATTTTCCCCCAGTTTAGGATCTTGGAACTGGAATTTTACTCCTGTGAAAAAGCAACAACTGTGTTTTCCACAAGGTCCTGGGGCTCCTCCATAAGGCCTGGAAGTTCAAACTCTCTTTCGAGAAGCAGCATCATCCTAACCTCTAAATCTTTAATTTATTTGGCTAGGTTGTCTTGAAAGAGTCTTTCTTAGAAGTTACCAGCATGATCCTCTCCAAAGCTCATAGTTGGTTCCTGGCATTCCTTCCTCCAACTCAAAATCTATGCATTATGTTGGAGGACTTAGGGAGGTTGAGGAGTGCTAAAAAAAGACTGTTGATGCACTGGAGGATTCTTTAGAAAAGGGACGTGTTGGCTGGAATTCCACCCAATGGAAATTTCACAATCTAAGGAGCTTAGAGGGTTCATCTCCATGGGAGGTTGTTCTGATGCCTTCTGGTGTTGGAAAGCCAGGTGCACAGGATTGGGGGAAAATGCATTTGATGAGCTGGAGTGAGCAAGTGCAATCTAAAAGAAAGGATTTGGTACAAAAGAGGGGAATTTCTTTAGATTAGGAGGGGACACATAATGTTGACTACCTTGAATAAATGGATTTCTCCATTTTGTTGCATCCTTCACAATGGGTTACAAGGCATGTGCTTGCCTAAACAAATGCTCCTCATTATACATCAGCTCTTGCTAATATCTGTACTACTCTTTTAGCCTATTAATCTCCAATTCTAGGGCCACTTCACTTATCATTGTAGGGTAACTAGGAGAGCTACCTGAGGTGATTGCATAAATATCTGGAGCTTGATTATATTCACATGAAGGAAAATAAGACCCATGATTTTGAGCAAAGGAAATATACATACAAGAAATGATTTCTGATGGCACCAGGCTGCTTAACCAGTAGATTTAACTCAGAGTCACAAGATGCTAAAAACTTTAATTTACTGTAACAGGACCAGCATCAATCCTGAAACCTTATTACGTTTTAAAATTGAGTCCCACCAGGCGTGTTAGAACTATTGACATAGGAAAATTTCACCCAATGGCAGGAAGTCAAGCTCCTACCTTCTCCTCACAACATGGAAACTTCCCTCTCACCTATGAGACTGGCGAAGCTAGAGGGGAGAGTTTCTAAATAAGGGATAGCTCCCTTTGATGCATCATGTTTGTTCCAGCAAGTGCAAAACACATATATATAGATAGATATAATGGGGGGGTGAAAAGAGAGAGAGATGCAGGAAAACAAAACTACTCTAAAGAGGTGATGCACCAAAATAAGTTGACCTTCTCACATCCACACTTAGAATCAGGAAAAACAACATACATACACTTCAGACTTGGTAGAAGGACTAGGCTGCAAGAAAATGGTAGGGAGGTTCTCATGAAAACACAAAAACAAAGACTCACCAAGGTGTTGTGAAATACACACTGTAAGTAACTTCCTCTATTCTATACTTCCAAAAAGAGCTCTTCTCTTATCAGCTATAGAAAATGGTGCCTTGTAGATAACTGGTGTGTTGGTATTGAACCTATGAGAGCATCAAAAGACAATGACTAAACACAAATTAACACTCAGGGCATACACAAAATATCCAACCAAGAAGAGGTAAAAAATTGTGTTTATTTTATTCAAGTGGAAATTTTAGCAGGGCTATGCCTTGTAAAATGTGGAAGATCCGTTACAAATGACAAGTTTGCAATATATAGGAGAAGCCAAATAAGGAGGCTCATTGGTGCTCCCTTTTTACAAGTGGCTTGGTCAATTTGCATCCCCTCATTGGGAAGAGGAAAATACTATTATCGATGTCATCCTTTTAGAAGAGGCCTACTGGAACCATGTTGTTTAATCACTGAATTTGACTTTGGCATTCAAGAATTAAAGTTGAAACATAGATTGTGCCTCTTTTCTACCAACAAATTAAGATTTGTCCCCTTTCTAAAAAAGCATGAGCCATGTCGTTTATTGTTTGCACCATTTGGGATTACCAGGCAATAAATCGCCTTCCCCTTACCACTTAGACTGCATTGTCTCTTCTACACCTTGTCATTCTTGTCCTTTCTCAATTTTGTCTTATCTAGCTCATTCAGCCCTTAGGGGCAAACATTCTGGTAGGTCACTATGTTTTGGACTCCTGGTTAGCACTCTTCTAAATAGCCACTTCACTTTGTTAACTTTGACGCTCTCGCAGTCGTCACCGCTTTGAACACCAACGGCTAATTCACTTTGTTAAAATTGATGGCCTCATATCCATCATCAGGTCCATTGGCTTCCCTATGGCTTGCTTAGTGCCCCTTTACATTTGGGCCGAAAGTCCCCGTAAGGGCATCTACCCTTCGGGGTCCTTCGGCGGGTCCTTCACATCTCTGGACTGCCCTCTGGGCTCTCGCAGGCAACTTTCTTGGGTTCCGTTGACTCTATGTTGTCCATGGACTTTTGTCTGTAGACATTTTCCCATGGATAAAAAGTCCACAGAATTTTATCTTGGCCCTTTGCTTGTAGTTTGGACTGCGCCCAAATTCCTTCAAAATTTTTGTCTGAAGGAATTCCTTTGGGCAAAAAGTCTGAAGGAATTTGGGGCTTTCAATGAAATTTAACTTAACAATGTTGGGACTTACCAAGATTTTGCTTGAAGCACCTACCCCCCGCTAGCTTTTGGACATTGGACTAAGTTGATGAACCAAGGCCGACAGGCCACATGGAGAATAAATGACATAACTGACTGAAGAACCAAGGCCAAACCAATGAACTAGGTGCAGAACTGAACTTGAAGAAGAATGAACCAAGTGTCGATGAATCAAGGGGCTTTGAAGATTGAATAGAGAATTGAACCAGGCTGAAGAAAACATGTTATTAAACTTGAAAAACTCAAAATGACCGGTTCGAATAGGAAGGGGAAGGAGGTGACCACGATTTTGCCCTGTGGGCAAAAATTGGTCAACACTATATTTTGGTCTTTCACAAATCATGGATCATGATATAGTATCTTACTTATCAATCTACAAGGTGATATAATTCTAAAATCATTTTGGATAGGATTCCTTTGCACAAACAACATAGTAGAATATGAATCTCTTATTTATGATCTCAAGCTCATAATTCAATGGTGAATCCACTATTTCCTAGTTTTTGTGGATTTCAAGCTTATTATCAAATAAGTAAATGATGGATATCAAATTAAATATGATAATATAATTCATCATAAATAGATGGTAGATAGTCTTCAATATTATTTTTAATTCTATCTAATTTATGCAAGTTCATTGAGTTAATAATAGGGAAGCTAATATCATGGCCAAAATTAGTTCACTCTTAGACATGCATCTAAAAGATAGTCATAGTCAGTTCTTTGTTGAGAAATTATTGTGTTTAACATAAGACATTCCCAAATCTGAAATGGTCTATGAGTTTTTTGGACCTACTTCTCCTTAGTACCAAGATATATATACATAACTTTGATACAATGTGACCCCTCCTAACTTATCCCACAATAATAGGAAATCCTTCATATAATAAGATTCTCACTTTACCATCCTTGAAAACACCTTATATTAAAGGGGTTATGATGGAACTATTTTTTTTGAAACATGCACCTATGCATACTTTTTAGCATGGGGAAGCTTGGTGGTGGTGCACTGAGCATGAAGACCTTACATGAGGCACAAGTGTCTGAGGCATTGGGCATATAAGTATTATCACTCAATTATGTACATAAGCATCGATTGTCTCATTTTAATGATCGAAACATCCCCAAGGCATGGGACCCTTGCACTCCTTAGGATGAGCCTCTAGAGTAGGATGGATTCTTTATATTCTAAATGCACTTGGTTTAAGACCAGCACACAGGTATAAAGAGTATAAAGGTAAACTACCACTAATATAAACCTAGTATATTTGAGAGTAAGAGGGAGGGAGAAGGTAAGAGATGTTGAAAGTAAAAGGTGATATGCCCATAATAGAGTAAGCACTCCTATTACCATAAACACAATGCAAACTCTTCAAATCAAGACCATATCACATATATTATATTAAGTCACTCTACATGCATAAGTATTTCATATAGAAGTGAGAGAATACAATATAGCATTGATAGGGACAAATATTATCCATAAACAAATCCTACACATACCCTAGTGCATACATGATATAACTTACAAGTGAGTTCTGAGTTCAATGAAGAGGTGTTAGGGATGAATGATAAATGAGAGGGGTGAACATTACCCACATACATAAAGCAAAAAACATAAATAGAACATATATCATTAGAAAAATAGAAGGAGGTGAACTTAATGCTCATTAACATGCAAGGTCTAGACAATACAAGTAATCATGGAGAGAAATTTTAGATGCATAAGGTTGTTAAAATGTGTTGACCCTTTTATAATGGAAAGACTAGGGTTTTATAATAAATCAATCCTATTTTATAATAAATTCACCACTTGAGTGATAGACGTATAATTTAATTATTTTATAGTGTCACAACCATACTTCTTGAAGTCTATCTATTGATTGGGTCTACAGTTGGTGGCGTGATCATCTCTAGATACACATGCATAGGGGAATGGAAGTTTTTCCTAATGGAATCATAGGGTGGCATGCATGAAAATCTAAATTTTTGATATTATCTATTGTATTTACTCATTCTAACCATGCCTTGATCTCCTCTCAACTACCTCCAACAACCCTCTTTATGTTTGGCTACCATTTGACAAAAGGTGCTTTTTTAATTAGTATTAGGTACAGCTTTGAAAAGATGATACATGTCACTTTGGTGGGATCTTGAATGAGTCTTTTGGGTTTTTGGGTAGGAGTAGTATGGGTGCAACATGTGGAGGGTTGGAAATCATCCTAGGCAAATTGAGAACTTTTTTATGTTGAGCAAGCATCTTGCTACCACATGGCAATAGTAGAAGGAAGGATGTGCATTGTGCAATAGAAGGGTGTAGATGTAGGATCCTATTCATGAGTAATAAATTACATTGGATAAGTTTATGGAGGTCATTAAATAATATTTTTCATGAGGCTTGAAGGTATTTGGTATATTTTTTGTGACCTATACTGATTCCTTATGCCTTTCCTCTATTTTGGCCTTTTAGAACCCTGGGGCCTTGCATCCTTAAATTTGTGCACCTTTTGACTTGCATTTCACAAAATTCATCATATGAGTTCCTATTGAAATATTTATGTAGGTTTGAGTCATCACTACCTTTTTATGTAGACTTATGCCTTGATCTTAGGCTTGAGTGTGGGTAGGAAACACCTATGAATTTTATGTTTGGAATGCTTGGGCCATCACATGTGTGTTATCTATTTGTAAGAATTGGGAGGCACTATACCAATCAGTGGGTGACTTAGAATGTCAACACTTTTGGTGACCTTTGTGGGCCACTTGCTTGCTAAGTGAGAATCTAGTGGCCTTTGAATTGATCCATTAGGTGCAAAGTCACTCTAGCTATAACCTGTTTGGCCTATGCATGAATGAACTAATTTTAGTCCTACCCTCAACAAAGCAAAATAGAGAGAACAAACAATATATGTGAGAAAATCACTTAGAGGAAAACAAATCTAAACTAAAACTATATAATGTGCACATAGGCACTTAGGTAAATATAATGTGCACTATTCTAATCTACTATATATGATCTACAAACATGTACTTTTATCTTCCTAAATCAAAATAGAAGCCTCTTAGATCATTTGCATTATACACCTCCCTATTGTTGATATTTGATATATGGAAGCAAGGTGACATATATTTAATGTGAAGGGGGCATGTCTTGATTACTTCTAAAGAGTGCTCAAGGAAGCTCGACTGATCGAGTTCCCCTTTGATGAATGACTTCATCAAGCTATGCAAAAGCTTTCTTTCTAGATGACTGGAGTCTTAAAATTCAAGCTATTTCCACTCATATTATTTTTTCCTTAGTTGTGTTCTTTGCTTGATTTGTGCTTTATGGAGCTCGAGAGACTTACACTCCTTGATGGGCTACTCATGTGAGCTAGTTATGTTTTCTACAAACTCCCATATAAGGCATTCAAAATAATAGACCTATAGTCTATTTTCTACTATAAGCTCTCCCTCATATTTATGCTACTTATTAGGAGGTTGAGGACAAATGAGGCATGTTATTTCCCCTAGGGTCACATAAGTACATACAAGGTCATTAAAGAGTAGATAACTATCATTGAATATGTCAAACAAATTAGTACTCAACCCCTAAGAAGTTTGATCTAATGGGATGCCTCCCTCATGACCCCTAACCTTTATAATAAAGTTAAAATCTTTAACATTGGCCAAATCTTAATATGCTTATAAAGGAGTATATCTTTCATGTAAGACTAAAAAAATATTACATCTCCTCATCACTTGTTGATGCATGCACATTACTTTTGAGTTGGTTGGGTCATAAAGAGGTAACTCATATACCCAAGGAAGATTTGATTTAGACTCCTAGGTGCATTATAGAATGGAATGAATTGACCTCTCACCATTGTAAGAATTTTATTCTATATTGAAAGGAATCTCCTCTATCTAAGAGAGTACCTCATCACCTCATGCTTGTGCACCACCCTGATGTGCAAGCCAAGTTTATGATCCTCTTCCTATAGTATCTATGAGGCTATTAGCTTCATGGCATAAAGAGGGATGCCAATGATGATTTCCTCATCATATTCACTTTAAGTATCATCTTATTCATCCTAATGGTCTTCACTTATATTTCATATAGTAGGTCCTCCTTTGAAAATTGAAATGGTGAGAAGGAAGAGGTTTCAACTATCATGAAATAAGGGGATTATACTAGGTTAGGCATCATGAAGTTAGGATGCATGGTCCAAGAAGGTTATCATGGCTATGCTTGAGGCTCCTAAGGAAGGATGGGTTCTTGAATTGGCATGGGCAAAAGATCTTGAGTTGGCATAGGTGTAGGCCTTCTAAAGCGTGGCAATTTAAAAGTAGGGTATTTATTTGAATGTGTTAGTGTTTTACCTTGCCTGAAGATAGCAAAGGAAGGAGTGGGGGCACTTGACTATACTTCAATTTTTTGCATCTATGAAAATAACTAATGTTTTTGCTCTTCTTTATCTTATATCTACCTATCGAAGCACTCTTCAAATTCTCATTGCTCCATCATCTCCTATTGAATGTGAGTTTGATGAGAAAACTCTTCTTGTTACCTACCATACTCTTTCTCTCCTTTGATATCCCTCAGCCATCTCTAGAAGTCAAGATATATACTGTTGATGCTCCTTTGAGGTGCATTAAAAAGATAATATTGTTGATTAGGAGTAGGGTAGATTATATAAAGTTGATTACAATCATAAATAGGTTGTCATAATGGCTAAACTAGGGAAAAGTTACAAGTTTTTCATTGAGCTTGGTCTGAGAAATTGGGAGGTATGAATGTAGAATTTTCATAGAATGGGGGATGAAAAGACATAGTTTTAAGTGCTCAAGCTACTTTAACAAGTATATCTGGACATTCAGAGTTACCAAGTGATCTATAGAGTGTATTTAACACTTGATATCTAAGGTAATCATTAACTCCTTAGCTTTTCTTTGAAATTGGTCCCATTGGGTATGCCAAAAAAAAAATCATTCAAAACGTGAACCCATGGATTCTCTATAGCATGAAAAATCTTGGTGGTGGGGCACTGAGCATGAATACCTTGTGTGAGGTACAAGATTCTAAGGTACTAATAACACAATTATTATTTCTTAGCTATGTTCATGAGCATCAGTTGTCTCATTTCAATGATGGGAATGTCCGTAAGGCATGGGACCCTTTCACTCCTTGGGACAAGCCTCTAGAGTAGGCCAAATTCCTTTTATTCTAAATGTACCTAGTTTTAGACCAATGTGTAGTCATAAAGATTTGAAAGGTAAATTACTGCTAATCTAAACCTAGGATATTTTAAAGGAAAAGGGAGGAAGAAGGTAAGAGATTCTAAAATTAAAAGGTAATGCACCCAAAATAGAGTAAGCGCTCCTATTGCCATAAACATAATACAAACTCTTGAGAACAATACCATATCACACATATTCTACCAAAGTCACTCTACATGCATAATTATTTATTATTGAGGTGTGATAATGAAATGCAGTGTTGAGAGGTTTGAATATTATCCATAGACAAAGCCTACACAGACCTTGGTGCACATAGGATACAACTTGTAAGTGAGTTCCAAGTTCAATTAAGAGGTGCTAGGGATGAGTGACAAATGAGAGGGGCAAATATTACCCATAGATAGAAATCAATAGACATAAATAACACACATATAACTATAATAATAGGATGTGAACTTAATTTTCATTAGCATGCAAGATCTATCTAATATAAGTGCTCGTGGAGGGCAATTTTAGTAGCGTAAGGTTCCTAAAATGTGTCAACCCTTTTACAATGGAAATACCAAGATTTTATAATAAATCAAGCCTATTTTACAATCAATGTGCCACTTGGGTGGTAGATGTAGCATTTAAGTCTTTTGTGGGACCATGACCATGCTTCTTAAAGTCTATCTACTGATTAGGTCTGGAATTGGTGGTGTGATCATCCCTAAATACACATGCATAAGGGAATGGAAGGTTTTCCTGATGGAGTTAGAGCGTGTCATGCATGCACATCCTAATGTTTGATAGCCACTATTACATTTACTTATTTTGACCATGACTTGATCTCCTCTCAACTACCTCTAATGACCCTCTTCATGTCTAGATGCCACTTGAAAAGTGGTGCTTTCTTGATTGGTCTTGGGTACATCTTCATAAAGATGATACATGTCACTTTTACAAGCTATTGGAGGAGTCTTTTGGGTTTTTGGGTAAGAGTAGCATGGGTATGACATGTGGAGGGTTGGTGCTCATCTTGGGCAAATCAAAAACCTCTTTGTGTTGAGAAAGCATCGTGTTGCCACATGACAATGGCATAAGGAATGATGTATTATATGCAATACAAGGGTGTAGATGTAGGATCATGTGCATTAGCATGAAATTACATTAGATAGGTGAAGGGAGGTCCTTAAATAATATTTTGCATGAGGTCTAAAGGTATTCAATGAATTCTTTATGACCCATAACTACTCTTTGTGTTTCCTCTATTTTGGCCTTTTAAAACCTAGGGGTCCTACATTCTTAAACTTGTGTACCTTTTGACATGTGTTTCATAAAATTATATGTATATATGCCTATTGAAATATTTATGTAGGTGTGAGTCATCACTACTTGATTCGTAGACTCTCACCTTGATCTTAGGCTTGAGCATAGGTGAGAAACACCTACGTATATTATGTTTATAACACTTGGGTCCTCATAGGTGTATTCTCTCTTTATAATCATTAGGAGGCCATGTGCTGATCAGGGAGTGAATTCAAAGGTTAACAAGAACTTTATTAAGTTTTTTACACTCTGAAGAGGTTGTCTTCGTCATTAAATAAGTTCACAGTGGTATCAGTGGTGCTCATACTAGTGGTATGGTCATTTCAAAGAAAATTCTATGTATCAGATATCAATGGCCAATGATGGAAACTGATTCATGTCTATATGCCAAAAAATGCATAATGTGTCAAAACATGGTGACCTAATCCATAGTCTATCACAAGATTTAAAACCCATTACCATGCCATGGACATTATCCACATGGGGTTTAGACATCATTGGAAAAATCAATTCTAATTATTCTAATGGCCATGAGCACATCATTACTGCAACTAAATATTTCACCAAGTGGGTGGAGGTTATGCCTTTAACATATGTAACTAGAAAACACATTTCCAAATTCATCTTAAACCATATAATTTTTTCATTATGGTAATTATTATTCCATTATATCTGATAATGTAAAATCTTAAAAAAAAAGATGTCAAAGCCATTTTCCAAACATACCATAACTAACACAAATAGTCTACTCCATACTATCCTCAAGGTAACAATCAAATATAGGCATCAAACAAAATTATCCTCAATATCCTTAAGTACATTGTCAATTATGTTGGTTGTGATTGACACCTAATTTTTATCCTACTTTAGGGGCTTACCATACTACCATTCACACACCCACTTGAGAAGCCTTGTAGTCATTTGTTTACAATACTGAGTCCATATTAGCTGTTGAAACCAAGCTTCCATCATTATGTATCTCACTACAAAATCTAGTTCAAGATAAATCATATGACATCTCACAACTACCTGAGCTCAATCTATTTATGAGAAACATCTTAATTACCTTAACCATATGCAATCCTATCAAAAATTATCTTTACCATAGTTACAATAAGAAAATTAGAGCTAGAGAGCTTAAAATTAGAGACCTTGTTCTAAATTAAAATCATCATAACACCAACATCAATCATGAAAATAAATGAAATTTTAACTTAACTATTTAGGTCCATACATATTCATTGCCAATTATATATCATGTGATTATTAACTAGCTACAGAAGAAAGAGAAGACCTTGATCAACAACATGACCACCTTGCACCTAAATCACTTCTATGCGTAAAAAAACTCTATTGATGTTGTATATATATTAAACAAAAAAAATGGAGGAGAAATAAATAAATAATAATCTATCCAAAAGTGAAAACCATTCATATAGGACTTTGGGAAAGTACCATGGTGAAAACTAGTTTCTAGTGTCATGTGTAAACCATTGTCTGTATATACCCTAGTTACTTTGGGGAATCCCATAGAATTATCCATCCATTAGCCATTCTCATACAACCCATATTTTTGGTTACTTTATGACATTTTAGTTTATGGTTTGATATTTGTAATTTCGTGGATACACCTTTCCTCATGTTTTGGTAAAATGTTGTGTATATTCCTTATATAATCCATCCAACAAAATAACACTCATATATAATATAATCCCATCACCTACTCATCATTTCTTATATAGGTACACTTAATCTAATCAACATCACCATGCCTAATATCATCACTTTCTATTTCTTCCCTCATTGGGAGAACTACATCAACCTGAGGTCCACATGGACTATGTAGACAATGCTTGTATACATGGTGTATCTAGGGTTAACTTTGCTACCACTATCACCCAAAAAAATCCAAAAACATTATAAAAATAGACAAAAAACCCTTATCCTTAGTGGCATACCTTATTACCCTTACACAATTTACTCATCAAATGGTCAACATTGTTAAAGATATAAAAATCAAAAGCGTTATACTCTCATTTAGGACATCCAAGAGACTTTTTTCTTACTTTTTATCTCCTTTAATTTATTTCTCTTGTTTTTACAAAGCTATGTGTTTTACTAATTTTCTTGTATTATTATTTGTTTCCTTTTCTTCCTGGTTTTGCCTAAATGATTATATAGTTGCAAACATTTTTTTATCTTGTTTTCATTGTTTCTTTTTTAAGTCTTGATCACTATGCATACTAAAAAAAGTGTTATTATGATCTTCCATATCATAATTCACTAAAATTTACACTTGTGACTCTAATATTCCCTACACATATAACACAATACGTCATCATGATGTTTCTATATCATTAGTGTGTATTGTCTTATGCTACATAAAAATAAAATGTTGTCAATTCATGTCAAAATATAATGTTTGAAATCTTGTTGAAACTTCAAGAGAAGAAAATAACAAATATAAATTAAACCATCTCACTTTCATACATGCATTTTAATATTTATTTTATCCATCTTAATGTTAAAACAAAAAAAATGTGTCAAAATCTAAAATGTGGGAGAGATAATTTCATCTACAGTGACACTTATCTATGTTTTATCTACCTTAAACATACTTAACTCATAAAACACATCCATAAAAAAATCCATCACAAAATAAAATACCTAAATGATCCATAGGTGTGTGTGTGTGTGTGTGTGTGTGTGTGTGTGTGTGTGTGTGTGTGTGTGTGTGTGTGTGTGTGTGTGTGTGTGTGTGTGTGTGTGTGTGTGTGTGTGTGTGTGTGTGTGTGTGTGTGTGTGTGTGTGTGTGTGTGTGTAATTATGTATGTATGTATCAAATGTGTCAAGTAAATAAATACATTGATACATCTCAAAATATATGTATTCATCCATAAAATATCCTTATCTCTCTTCATGAACATCAAATAGGGCATTTAAGGGTGATTATGGATGAGGATGTTGTGGTTTACTTCTAAGAGGATTTGTGACACACTATAAATACTACCCCATAGATCACTCAAAAGCCATTATCTGTACTATCTTGGCTAATGAAAACCTCCTCATAGAATACTCTCTGAATGATGATTTTCATTGATCTAGTGGCACTACTTCCTCATAGAGGCTCCTATAATAGGTCACCTACTCCATATCCCTCATAACATCTATTAATTCCTATAGATTCCTAGATCCATTAAATAACTCCTTCTCTCTTTATACCTCTATCCATAGTTTATCTCTCTCATCTATACCTCTAATCTAACCTTGAATCATCTATAGTTTATGAAACCATGTCACAAGTCTCTAATCTCTCCTCTCTGATAACTATATCTCTATCCCTCAAGTCCACCTCTACCTATAACCTATCTACCTTAGACTGTAATATATAATCTTTATTAACCTCATATCAAAATGTCTATCCCTTTAAATCCATCTCCTCTTAAGCCTAATATATCAATATCTCTAGCCTTAATATCATAATGTAATGATTGGATCAAGGCATCATCCTCTACAAAGCATGTTCTCCTTGATGGTCCTTCCTCATCACCTCCCCTTGTATGGATATTTAACACTATATGCATCTATGTATCCTTTCTACCTCCCTCCTCATTACTAATCACAACTAAGAGATTCTCTCCTCTTCCATCATTTATGGCCTCTCTTATTATTTTATCAAGTACATGTTCACCTTTAGCCTCTCCCATCTTAGTATCATGACTTTGACCATCATCGTTGTCTTATGTTTGACCTCTACCACCCATGTTGGGGCATCTCTCATAATCCTAGTCCTACACTCTTCCTTTATGGATATTTCCAAAAAATATCTTGAAATCTTTGCCTCCATATTTAAGGTGGTACATATGGCTCTATTAGCCTCATTGCTATCTTTTTATCCCACCATGATTTATATGCATTTGTAATCCCTACATCTACCACATATTTTTTAGGTTGAAATGTGATTGTTTTTAGCTCTATCTAACTAAGCTCAACCAATCTTGGGCCAATACATTTCCCCCACTATCATCCATCCCTCTTAGCCTATGTAAATACATGAGGTCTTGTAGGTACATCTTATTGAACCCCAAATAAATTATTAACCTTATATAGCCTATAACTCTTAATGATATACTCATGTGTCCCTATAATGTAACATGGAGTCATCATATAATCCATGTATAACACATCCTACCTCCACTATGAATCGGCCTCCATATGATATCCTATGATCCAATATCATCAAACACCCTCCTTAGTAATCTATATCTCCCAAGTGTGCCCTTTCTACTCCTATAATAACATGCCACCTATATGCAAAAGGCTCCTCAATCCCTCTACCCCTCATCTAACCCAGTAGTCTTTCCACCACTATATGCTCCTATGCCCACACCTAAAAAAATGTGGATGATCATATGTTGTCTCCTTGTGTTTACAATACATGATGTGGGTATAATTACAAGTGGGTAAGTACACATGGTCTCCATGAAAATAGTGTCTCACTCTCTACCATGTCCCCAACCACATTTAATAAACCTAACACAAATTATTTCCCACTCTTTTCAAGTATCAATATGCCATTGACAAGAGCCATCAAAAATAGAGTCAATCTATTTATTTCCTCTAATCCCATGCATTCATTTATATCAATACATATTCTAACCATGGAAATGATGTCCTTTTTAAATACCATGTATAGTGACATAACCTAATATATATCTTACCATTACAACTTTTCACCTTGTATATAGATGTGAATTATCATCTATACCTATTATAACTTAACCATCATCTCACCTATCAATAGGTGTATTGTGTTGGTCTCTGAGTTCCAATGCTTTACTAATACCATCAAAAAATCCTTAAAAGCATGTATCTTTATCATAATTGAAAATTTCAACTACCTAGGTGATTCATCTAACTACCTTGAATCATTAATAAATTTCAAACTACCAACTAACTCTCCATCTTCTTCTGATACACATGGGAACTAGTCATCATCCATTGAGATGAGGACTCAAATCAAGCCATTAATTATTATATGTATACATAGGAGTACAAAATATTAGTAATTTCCTTTATTAGTGAAGATGTAAAAATCAAATTAATTAAATTAAAAAACCTTAAGCCTGGTACCTCTTGATCCAAATAAAAGGATGAATATAAAAGCAAACATGAAGACAAAAACATGCAAATTATACCCTTCTTTGTGGATTTTACACCTTACCGTATGCAAGCAGAATGTGGCTCTCAATGTAATATTAATTGGTATTTAGAAATGTCATATTTGAAGAGTGCATCATCTCCCTTTGATAACTTTTAATAATATTTGATAATAAGTGGATTTAATAAACAAGGTAGATCTAAGAACTAGTAGGTATTCACTATAAATCTTGATCATTAGATATGAAGAGGGGTGACCCTTTATTTATAAGTAAAGTGACTAAATGTGAGCCCACCATATTGCCTTCAAGATGGGGTGTGGATAATTCACCCAAGGCATCACATGGATCATGACATGGATCATCACTATGATCCCTTCATCTTGTCTAATATGAGAGTGGAGGATATTCCTCAAAATTTCCCAAGGGGGATTAATATGATCCCTCCATCTTGGATTCAAGATGAAAGGTGGATAATGCCCCTCCAAATTACATTAACAAATGAAATGAGAGACCTCCATCATGTTTCCAAGATGGAGAGTGGATAATCCTTCTCAGTAATATCTTAAAATGTGGAATGAGGGCCCTTCATCTTGTCTCCAAGATGGAGGGTAGAGAATGCTCTTTGGAAAGTGCCCCACATGAAGTCAAAAAGGGAGAAATTGAATTAAATGAAATTATAAATTCCAATTCCATGTAATTTATAATTAGAGGAAGGATTAATTAAACTAATCAAAAGGATTAAATTAATTAATATGATATGAAGATGAATTTGTTTGATTTTATTAGGATAAGATGAATTGATTAATTGATAAAATAAAGTGAGATGACCAAAAAATTTACTAGAGTGATCATTTGATGATATAGTATGATGAATTGCACTAATTGAGGATGCCTTAAGGTGAATTTGACCTTGTACATTCTATGAACAAAATAATTTTAGACCATTTTGTGTGTAATTGTAGGAAGTTGTTTTATTTGAAATTTTGACATAGAAGTGATTAAAATCAAGTGTCTACATTTTAAACCTATTTGAGGAGGTGTTTCAAGATGTAGATGAAGTAACATGTTCTCCAATATTTATAAAAAGTGTTAAAATGGGTGTATAAGATGCTCATAATGATTAGAGGAAAAAAATAATGTTGTAATTTGATATTTGTATTAAATGTGTTATCAAATAGGTTCAAATATGTCCAAAAATGGCCCTTGTTAAGCCCCAGATTCCCCCTCGAGGGGAGAGTCAGAAAATATTTTGGAGGAGTTGACCCACAAAATTGATGAAGTAATAACATTAAAAAATCCCAAAATGAGAAAAAATAAAGAGGATAAAATAAAATGGGTGGATAAATAGACACTAGAGGTAGAATTAAGCCTCTAGAGAAGATGGAAAAACATACCATGTCCTATGGGGAAATGTTTTGAAATTAGAGGATATATATTCACTTTGGGGGAGGTAAATACATTCATTTTTACCCTAGACATATTTAAATTTAGCTCTAAGATTTGTGTGAAAGTGACATGGAGAAAATGGCTTGTATACCACATGTTAGATCACTTCCAAACTAAGTGTGAGAGTTCAAATGGGAAAGGAGAGTAGGACCACTGGTAGGTACCTTTAGTTTTATGTTTAACTAGAATTTAAGTGAATTTATTACATGTAAAATTAGGACAAACAACAAATTTGAAATTTTCATATTAATGAATTCAACATTGAAAATGGTGAATTCATCTACAAAAATGGTTAATTTGACATAAAAATGGTGAAAATACATCTTAAAATAGTGATTTTTCCAAAATAGTGAAATGGCACAGAGCATTTCTTAAGGTATTGAATTTGACCATGAAAATGGTGAATTGGCCATGATAACAATAAAAATTCATAGAAGAATATCAAATTTGATAAATAGTGAAAATCAGTGAAATAGAGAAATGGTCCCTTAACCACTGAAATGGTCCCCATAAGTGGTGAATTTAACATAAAATGATGAAAATGACCAAACCAACCTAAAATACTTAAAATAACCCTCATAAGCAGTGAATTTGCATGAAAATAGTGAAAATAACCCTATAGAATGGTGATTTCACTTGAAATCAATGAAAATGTCTTAATGCTTAGAGGTAGAGAAATTGATCAAGGAGAAGACTAAGAAAATAGATGATAATTTGATTAGGAGAGTAGATGTGGGACAATTAGAGAGGATTATATGATGAGGATTAAGTTTAAAATGATATGATTAAGTGAATTATTAGAAAATAGAATTGATTAGCAGGTGGAATTTGATTGAATTAGACATAGATGATTAAATTTAACTATATTTATTAGATTATAAGAGCTAGTGGATGTGTTCATATCATGTGAAAGGTGGTCTCAAATTTTGAAGTAGTTGAAAATATGGATAGAAGAGATGTACAACTTCTCTATAGTTATTGACCTCTTATATATAGTGAAGATGCCAACTATTAGGGAAAATTAGGCATTAATCAATGCACTAGCTAAGATATGATGATCTGACACCTCCACATTTTATTTTCTAATAAAAGATGTGACCATCACATTAGAGGATGTTTGGCTCATCCTATAAGTATTGATCTAAGGATGACCATTTTACTAGATAAAACCTAGGCTTAGATAGGATATGTTAGAGGACTTTACTATCCGTATTAACATTGATATGTTACATGAAGGATATGTGGATATTGATGAAATAGAGCTAGTGATGGATATGACACAATATGTGGTAATGGAGGTTGATCCCCCACCATTGGTATTAGTTTAAAAAGTAGTGATTGTTTTGATGTCTATGGTTAGAAGCATTCTACTACTTAACAAGAGTTAACTATTCTTCCACACGGTCTTGGGAGGAGTGTTCATGGATATGTTAGATTAGATAGTCATATTTACATGGGGGCCTACCATACTATCATATTTATTCCAAGCTTTACATTATGTGGCATATCAAGGAGGACATAGTATAAGTACTACCACATTACTTTAGATCTAGGCATGGGTGTACATTTCTATTGAGAGACTAGTGGGATGATGACAACAAAGGGGACAAGAGGATTTGATGGTCTACAAGTGGTACCAAGTTGGACACATACATAAGAGACATAGGGGATTTATGGTATTACAAATACGCTTGGGATGAGATGATGGAGGCATATATGACATGGAGACCATACTTAAGTATTCAATACTAGTGGGTTGAAGATGTAGAGTATACACAATATATGACCATATTTTACTACATTATTAATCAATGGGGCTATATGATTGAGAGGTATAGACCAAACAAAATGCAATGGTGGTTTTGGCTATATCAGGATGTACCTATGAGGCCACATCATTTTTACCATGAAACTAAAGAGACATATCACTGGGTTACATTACTGGATCAGGTAGCATTAAGGGCTAGTTTTGGTTTGATTCCACATGTGGATTGGGCCTATGTAGGAGGTCTAGTAGATGCAAGATCAATTATAGAATATATTACATGGTGAACCTAGTATAGACCACTAAGATTGACCACTCTGGTTGGTGGTGATGAAGGATAAGGATAGGTAAATCAATGAGTTAATGATAAATCACATGTACCACTATAGATTTGGAGGTTGAAACCTATAGTGATGGTAGTGGATTCTAGTGTAGTGGAGAGAGATGAGGAAGGGGATGTAGAGGTGGAAGTGGAGTATGTATAGGAAGAGGTAGATGTAGGGATAGATGAGGAGATGGTTGATATATATATATATAAGATGCTCAAACATGGATTTGGAAATGATAGTATATCTAAGATAGGTTGGCCCATCAAGGTCTACATTATCATCTTCTAATTAGACCAACAATGATAGGTTATAGTAGGATATTATTGTTAGGGTGGTAGAAATAGTAGGAATATAGGTTAGAGTAGCCTAATAATTAGAATAGTTGATTATACAAATAGTCATACTAGCACAAATCAAGTGGAGATATATAGATTGAAGGTATAGGTGATCCATATATTATAGTTCCATGTTTAATTTATTTTAGAGATATATTCTACTTGATTAGGTGAGATACAACTCAAGCAGAGTGAGATTCTTCTCAGGCCGAGTGGGATAGTACCTAGAGTTAGAGAGATAGGGTTATGTCATATTTGATCAGACTGAAGATATAGTGAGATGATGATCTAGAGATTTTGACTTATAGGGGCTTGCTTCAAAATTTTGAGAAGAGCCTCTAGGCTAAGGTTGAGGATAGTTATTATAATATTCTCTATGAGTCAGTAGTGTCACAAACAACTAGTGATTTAAATCTTTTAGAGTATAGTGAATAGATATCAACATCAAGATTATGTAGTTCTTATAGGACATCTACATTAGTCATATATGTGGCCCACACACCTCTTCCATCACCAAAAATAGGTCTTATAACATAATAGGACCTACCCTAGGATAGGACAAGGGAAAACTCTCCACAAGATGATAAATAGAGTAGATCTGCCAAGGATGAGCATAGTCAGAGTTGATATTGAGATGACAACTCTATAGTTTTTATATATTATATGTATATAATTTTTTGATGTAATTAGATGATCTAAGATGTATATGTATTCCCATTTATGTATATAGAATCATGTATATTTTATTTTATATATTGAGAGAGATGTACATGTGTATTATTTTTATTTTTCTCATATGATGTTTATCTCATTTGCATATGTCTTCTTTACTTAGATTGCACATGGTTGATATGATTTTTAATTTGAGATGCTCTTATGGTGATTGTTGATGAGATATATGTTGTGCTCAGTAATGTAATTTGATGTAATTTATTATGAGATTTTTTATGGATATCAATGGTTTTCATGAGTTTGTCATTGTTTGATGATTAGATCAGATATATAAATAGTTGATGATTTGACATTGTTGTGTGAATAAACCTTTGATACATGATTTTTAATATTGTAAATGACAATTTAAATCATAATATAGAAATTAATCATGATAACATTTGTTTTTCAATGTGTGTAAAATTAAATTCAAATGCAAATGGATATAATTTCAAGCAAGATATGGAAAATCAAGTCTGAAATGTAAAACATAATGCACTTAGATCAATTTAAATTTAGATACATATGTTCACAACTTAAAATCATGGTATGAAAATTCAAGACTTAAATTAGAAATCATAATGTACTAAACTAAGGTAATCAAGTAATAAAAGAGCACATAAGTAAATAAATAAATAAGTAACACACAAACATACAATTGAAAGTAAAGAAAAAATCAATTAGTAAATGAGTGTGTGTGGCAATAAGGCATTACTATTGAAACCAAGGGTGTGATCAAACAATCGTGACTTAAGAGGGGGAATAGAAGAATAAGGAAGGGGTGGCTGAGCTAAATCTAAATGCCCTATGCAACTAGATGCTACGTACATAGTCCCATGGACTTCATGCCAAGTGTAGTTCTCCTAGTGATTGCGAAAGAAGAAAGGTGATGACAAGTAAAGAATACTAATTTTAAAAAAAAATATGAATGGGGTCACAAAAAGGTGAGATCATAAGGAATGAGATTTCCAAAATGGTGAATTTATGGGATAATACGCTTATAAAATTATGAGAATATGGGATAAAGGATGGCTGAGATGACCTTAGAAAATTGAGCATGCTATGCACTAGGGATATGTGTGGCCAAATTATGGATTTCATACCTTAATATTATCTTACATCATTTCCCAATGTTCATAGTATGGTCACCATATAAAATAACCATGGGTAAGTAGAGTATATATAAGAGGTAGTGGTTAGTATTTTATCATCATATTATGAATTATCTTCTTATTGCATTGTTTTGGAGGTTTCCCCCTCAAAGTGGCTCAATTTGTTTTAATTATTCTTCTCTTTTACCAATTGTTTTTGTGGATTTACTTATTATATTCTTAATTCTATGATATATTATTCCATTTTTATGAATCATCTAAGTAATTCCATTACAAGTGGTATCACATCTTTAATTTGCACAAGTGTATGCAGCATGGGTTTTTTCATATCTAGTGTCCTAAGCACTCAAAGGTCAAGAAAGCATTATTTTTGATTTGGGAAGAATCAAATTTTTCCTCACTATATATTTATTCATGAATTTTTTTACAAAAAAGAAAAAATAAAAATAATTTTGTAAAAACTTTTACCTTGTACAAATTAGCAGTCATTGGATTCATCTCTATGAGATGATTATAATGGTATATTCTATTGGTACGCTTTTTTTAGGTAAAAATTTTGACCCTTGTACATATTATTAGTTTTTGGATTCATCTTATAAAGGTGATCACAATCATATCATCTACCGATACACTTTTTTGAGGTTATAACCATCCTAGGTTTTATACATGGATATTCCTAACACTCATGGGTGCAAAAAAGGGAAAAAATGAATAAAATTCCTCACTATGATGACATGGAGTCAAAAAATTTGGATCTAAATAGTTTATTGATGGTTAAAAACCTTTAATTAGAGTTGCATGGCATGGTTTAGAAAGATGATCTTCATGCGGTTCAAAGGGAAATCATGGGGATGAAAGCGTAGATGAATGGATTGAGCAATCAATTGAAACAAATATATGGGAATTTTCAAACATTGTAGCTTGTCCCTTGAAAAATAACTCTCCACCACTCTAGTTTGGGTCTCTCAATCCAAACATTTCTATCACTAATCTAGACCTGAAGCTGATGTTGCCAAAAGTGGACTTGCTCAAGTTTGATGATAAGGATCCACTCACATGGCTTACTCAAATTGAAAATTTATTTGATCTGCATCATAATAACTATTCATAAAATTTGTTCATGGCCTCTTTGTATCTATAACTTCAGTAGTTCATTTGGTATCCTTAGTTGTGTGCTCAAAATAAAAATAAGGGTGTCCTAATTTCATGGTCAATATTTTATAAGGATTTATAGTTTCACTATTATAATAATGTCTCTGAAAACTAATTCAGCTATTTATCTAAGCTATACCAAAATAGGAATATAAAGGATTGCATTCATAAATTTTATAATCTCTTCTTATATGTGATAGACATAACTAAGGAAAACTTGGCTAGCCTATTTTTGGGTGGCCTCAAACATAGCATCCAAATGGAGGTTCACATGTTTCATGCTAGTAATGTATTTGAATCCATACTAAGTGCATGCATGGCTAAATAAAAATATATTATTTGAAAAATACCTTTTTCTAGTGTCTATGAATGCACTTTCCCAAAAAGATCATTTCCATAGCATACAATATTAACCCTTTAGTAAATTGAATAAAAGTGTGCAAAAGGTTTGTGTTTTGACTTTGATATAAAATGGAGTAAAAGACATCAATGTGATCAAATAAGTTGTTTTAAATTTAATATGCTAATGAGGAGGAATATGTTGATGAGGATTCAAGTGTAGGTTTCAAAGAAACCAAGGTTGAATTTGAATATTCTCAACCTACTATTTCCTTTCATGCACTTTTAAGAAATAATATTCCTTTAACTTTTAAGTTGGTAGTTTTATTTAAGAAAAAAGGGGACTATATTAGTTGACTCCATGAGTAAACACAACTTCATCGATACTAAGTTAGCTACTCATTTGAATTGTTTCATTTACCCATTTCTAAAATTTTAGGTCATGATTGTAGATGGTGGTACAATCAAATATTCAAGAAAATTCCATAGCATTAAGCTTGCTATGGGATACTACTTGTTAGATTCCCCTATGTTTTTTATTTCCATGAGATGATCTAACATTTTTTTAGGAGTGTAGGGCTCACCACTTTGGGCACTATTGATATTAATTCTGAGGAACTATTCATGAGGTTCCATTCAAAAGATAGGACCCTTGAACTACAAGGATTATAGGCTAAATCTCCATAACTGGTTAGTTCTCATCAAATGATGAAGATTCTCAAAAAAGGTGCAAAGGTATTTTTGGCATGCCTATTTTCCATAGAGGTTAAACCAACCAAGGAATCTACATATCCTTATTTATAAATAGTTTGGATGACCATTATATTTTTTTTGGTGACATGTCAATAAGACTTATTCCAAGTTGCATGCATGATTTTGACATCACCCTCATTTTAGGAAGAACACCACCCTACATCAGAACCTAAATGTATCCTTATACCCATAAAAGTGAAATTTAAAACATGATATAGGAGATGTTGGATATAGGATTCATTTTACATAGTCATAGTGAATATTCCTCCCTTATGGTCATGGTGTAGAAGAAGGATGACACTTGGAGGATGCGTGAATACTACATAGAATTCAATAAGTACACCATACAAGATAAGTTTCTTATTCTAATAATTGATTGTATTATGAATGAATTCCATGGTTATATTTATTTTACCAAGTTATATCTTCACTTGAGGTATCATCAGATTTTATTCTATAATGAGGACATACCTAAAATAACTTTAAGAACTCATGAAGGCCATTATAAATTTATGGTCATGCCTTTTAGACTCATAAATGCACCATATACATTTCAAAGTTTGATGAATAATGTTTTTAGGCCATTTTTTAGAAAGTTTGTATTGGTCTTTTTTTATGATATCTTTATTTATATAAAATTTTGGGAAGACCATTTGATGCATGTAAAATAGATACTTTTAGTTATGAAACAACACTAGATTTATGCCAAACCTTCCAAATGTGATTTTGGTGTCCAAGAGGTGAATTAATTGGGTCATATTGTTTTACATGGAGGAGTGAAAGTTGATCCTAAATAAATCCAAGTTATGATGGAGGGGCAATTTCCCAAGACCCTCAAGAACCACCAAGGATTTCTAGGGTTAATTGGTTACTATTACAGGTTTATCAAAAATTATGGAGGCATTTCAGCCCCATTCACTTCTTTATTAAATAAATACTCCTTATAGTATACTAATTCATATACCAAGGCATTTGAACAGTTGAAAATGGATATGTGCACAACTCTATTTTTGGCTACTCCTGATTTTTCAAAAAAAATGTTATGGAGTGTGATGCATTGGGATATGGTATGGGGGTTGTGCTCATACAAGAAGGTAAACCACTAGAATTTGAAAGTTTCCAACTATAGGGAAAAATAAAATAAAATAAACCTATGATAAATATATGATGGCTATTATGCATGTAATCAATCAATGGAAACCTTATCTGATAGGTCATCACTTTCAGGTAAAGATTGGTCATGATAGCTTTAAAAAAAATTAGAACAACAATTATCATCTGAAGAATTAAAAAAATGGGTTACTAAAATGTTAGGATATGATTTATTAAATAGTATATAAGAAAGGAAAATATAATGTGGTGGCATATGCACTATCCTAGAGGAATGAATCATTTGAGGCATTATTATTTGAAATGGTTATTTGGAAGGTATATTGGCTAGAGGATGTAATATCAGAATTAGAGAATGATAGTGCTACCCAAGATTTGATTCAAATTCTTCAGGAGGTTTCTAGGTGAGATGAAAAATTTACATGGAATGGGAATGTATTATGTTATACATATATATTATACGTCTATAAGCATAATCTCCTCAAACATAAAATCCTTTAGAAACTTCATGTATCTCCACTAGGAGATCACTAAGGATTTTTGAAAACATATCATAGAATCAAGAACGATTTTTTTGGTAGGCACTGAAGTGGGATGTCCAAAAATATGTGGATAAATGCATGGCATTTTAGCAAAAAAAAGTGAAACCATTAATACCCCCCAAGTCTTTTTTAGCCTTTATCCATCCCTAGATAGCATTGGGAGGAGGTTTTCATGGATTTCAATGCTAGGTTACCACAATTTGAGGGTAAAAATGTTTTCAAGGTAGTTTTGGATCAACGCACTAAGTATGCTCATTTTTATTCCTTACCCTAACCAATTATTTTTAGTATAGTAGCTTGTACATTTATCAATATAGTTTAAAAATTTCATGGTACTCCAAAGATCATTGTCAGTGCCTAAGATCCCATATTTACTAGTAGTTTTTGGACTAAATTTTTGCATGTTTGGGCACCAGTTGTTCATAAATCATCATAGTATCTTATATCTGATGGAAAAATAGGGGTAGTTAACAAATGTCTAGAATTTTATATTAATTGTTTTGTTTATCACAAATAGGATAAATGGTTTCATTGGCTTCCACTTAATGAATGGTGGTATAACACTTCTTTTCCCACTTCTTCTAAACTGTCTCCCTTTGTGGAATTATTTGGGTATCATCCTCCATCCATCACTTCAACCTTGATGGTTCATTCCAAGGTTTTATATGTTGAGTAACACATTCACCATCAATAGGAGGTACTTGTTAGTTTGTAAAAGAATTCAGAAATGACACAAAATATAATGAAGCATCAAACATATCAACACTGGAGAGAGTGGAATTTTGACATATATGATTGTGTTTTTGTGCGTATGCATCCATATAAATAGATGTCTCTAAATCAATAGAAAAATTATAATGAGTTATCCACTAAGTATTATGTCCCTTATCATATCTTTCATAAAATTGGTAGTATGGCATATAAGCTAGAATACCCCCATCCACTTGCATGCATATATTATTCCATGTATCTTGCCTAAATAAGGTAACTATACATAGATTTTCTACTTAAATTAGGTTACTTTAATTGGATGAATAAGGTCGATTCATTATATATCCTAAATATATCCATCACATGTACACTAAATAACTTTGGACTAGAGTTATTATGACATATTTGATCAAATGAAAGAACTTGCATTATGAATATGCAACATGGGAGGATGAATCATTCCTACAAAAACATGTTATTTTGTTCAATATTTAGGACAATGATGTTTTAAATTGTAGGGGCATGTTACACCCTTAAATTATAGTGTGTCTAGGGATATGTGTGGCCAACTTATGGATTACATACCTTCATATTATCTTATTGCATTACCCAATGTTCTTAGTATGGTCAACCTATGAAATAATCATGGCTAAGTAGATTATATGTAGGGTGTAATGGTTATTATTTTATAATCATTTTGTAAATTCTATTATTATTAAATTATTGTATAGGTTACACCCTTGAAGTGGCTAAGTCATGATTTCAAGTATCCTTCTCTTTTTCCAATGGTTATTGTGGATCTACTTATTTTGTTCTTAACTCTGTGATATATTATTCTATTATTGTGAATCATATAAGTAATTTCATTATATATTGTTACCTACACAGTCTAATTATACCTCAAGACATTATAGGTTGACAAAAAAATTGAGTGTATAATATGAAAAGTATGATCAAAAAGGAAAAAATGAGATTGGATGGTTTTTAACTTACAAAATGGAGAGGTTGTGGAAGAAAAATAAATTAGTCCCACTTTTTGATATGTCATGCTCATGAGGAGATGGAATCACCTATGAGGTACTTCAGTATGTGTCACCTAGCTAAAAGTGAATGAAAAACCAAGTTTACTAGTAGGATGGAAACCAATCAATGATTTTATATTAAAGATAAGCATAGATTGGAAAACATGTGGGATTTGAACCATGAAAATTTTAAGGGTTTTATGCAAGGGAATATTTGGATATTTAATGACTTTTAGAATATTTGAATGTTTATAAATAATGAGAATATTGAAATATTTAGGAATTTTTGGAATAATATGTAAATAAGATTATTAGGACAAATAATATAAAAGATAAGGGAATTTATCACCTCATAAATATTTATCAAAGGAAGGAATGACATAATGTGCAAGGACTCAAAAATGAATAGGAAACATGAAAGTATCATCCCTACTTGATCAAATGAGGAATTCAGGGAGTACCATTCAACAACAACTTCAAATAGGAAAAACACCTTCTATTACAAAAATGAATAGGGATGTAAAGGTATTAAAATGAAGGAATGTAAAAACTACTAGACAAGAACTCAAGGGAGTTATAAAATACATATAATAAATAAAATCATGACATTCAATATTTTAAAATTTCACTTGTAAAGATATTCTAACACAAACCATTCTACAACTCTGATATTCTCTTGCTGATTTTTCTCTAGATTCACCTATTGTACCTATTTAATCATAAACCAAATACGGTGGTATTAGAAAAGGGGATGAAAAATAGTGAAGGGATGCCCCCAAGTAAGCTTCAAAAGGATAAAGGATACAAAATAGATAAGGGATTCCCCCAAGTAGTGACTTTTAGACATAAGAGCTCAGTAAACTCAAGCATAAAAACACTTAAGATGCATAATTTTGATTGGATCATATAATTTATACCCCTCTAGAGTAGCCAATTTATATGCACTTGATCCATATCTAGTTGTGAAAATGAAGGGTCATAATTAATTGGGTTGAAACTTACCTTTCTTCTCCTACTTAGCATTAGTGTTATATTGATTTGTTTAGCACAAGATCATCAAGTTCTAACTCTATATATATCATGTGCTTATCATAACCCAAACATAGCTGATTATGATATTATTTGAAGTGATTAAGGGTATCCAGCCATTTCTCATGTAGGATCTCTAGATTTGTTAATCTAGTAATTCAATAGTCTTCCTCATCAAGAATGTATTATAATTAAATGTGTAAGGAGGCCAATTCAATCACAATATGAAGGATTGATTCAGATCCATAGAATAGGAACTAGGGTGTCACACCAATGGGGGTGAGGAAATTAGTTTGGTATACCCATAAGGATAGGAATATTTTTGAATTTTAATCACATTCAGCATCATTAACAATCTTTTTGATAATTTTGGTAATGGTTTTATTGGTTGCCTCAGCTTGGTCATTACCTTGGGGTTAGTATGGAGTGGAATTTTTGTGTTTAATATGGAATTTTAAATAAAGGGATGTAATGCCCTTATTTTTAAATTATGTTCCATTATTAAAGATGATAGTGTAAGGAATGCCATAATTACAAATGAGGTGGTTTAGTATGCACTTGGAAAATAGATTACCAGTTACATAATTGAGAGGGATTGTCATTGCCCAGTTAATGAAATAGTCGATACTAGTGAGGATATGCTTATATCCATATTAAGAGGTGGAGTTAATTTCACCTATGAGATCAAGCTTCTGTGTATAAAATAACTAAGGATTTGTAATGGGGTTTAAGTGGATGTGTTACAGCATGAATAAAATTTCCATTTTTTGACATGCCACATAATTCTTGACATAGGCACATGCTCTACTTTCATAATGGGCCAATAATAACCTATGCAAAGGAGATTTTTGGCTAGGACCATACTACTAGTGTGGTCCCCATAAATCCATTTGTTAACTTCTTTAAGTGCTATGTCAAATTCTCTTAAATTTAAACAATGAAGTAGAGCTCCATCATAACCCCTATGATAGAGCATGTTGCCAAGTGAGGTGTAACAAGAGGTGGTTTGAATAAAATATTTTGTATGGTTATGTCATAGGTTAGTGGGAAGGATTTGATCATAGATATAGGAATAAATGGTTTCATACCAAGGGTAATTGGGACCATAAATGATGCATATCATTTTTTAGGATAAATAGTTATATGTTGGAATGAATAGGTTTTCAATTAAGAACTGATATTCTTTGATAATAGGGGAGATTTCAATCATGTACTTGATGGTATACATAGTGTTAGTGGACTTGTTTTTAGCATGAGGGACCTTTTTTAATTGGATGACTTCAAATTTGAGTTGGAGTGTACCTACCATGCCTTTGTAAGGAACAAGCTTTTCATACTTAGTTGGATATTGATTATTTTCTTGATTAATAATCAGTTACGAATCACCATATATGAGAAAATGTTGAAAATTCCAACTAACTACAAGATGATGCTTAGAAATTAGAGCCTCATATTCAACTATGTTATTAAACCATGGGAATCCAATGTAAAAGGCCTTGGAGATAACATCTCCTTTTGGTGTAATTAATAATATTCCTAATCCAAAACCATGAGATGTAAAAGAGCCATAAAAATATAGCTTAAATTATGTAGATTCACCTAGAGCCATAATAAACTTATCAAGAAAGTGCACTATGATAGGCATGGAAATTTAATGAAGTTTTTTAGCCAATTTATCTATTAATATCTTCCCTTTAATACCTTATGGTGTGTATATTCAATTTCAAACACATTGAGAAACATCACCCATTTATCCATTCAACCGATTAAAGCTAATTTTGCTAAGAGATATTTTAGAATGTCCACTTTTACAATCAAAATGGTCTTGTTATTTAACATATAAGGTCTGAGCTTCTGAAAAGTAAAAACTAATGTGATACAAGATTTTTTAATTTGAGTTTAAATATGCTCATAAGTGACTAGTGTTTAGCTCAAATAATAGATATCTCTTTATTTTCTTTGATCATCATGTTGGGAAAAGAGTGCCCCCAAGGCACTTGTAGTTGTAGATATGTACACTAACAAAGGATTTTCAAGCATTGGTAGGACCCATACTAGATGATTCTATAGGTATTTCTTGAGTTTCTCAAAGGTTTATTGACATTAAATATTCCATTGAAATGTAGTGCCTTGTTTAGAAGGTGCATAAATGGGTGACATTTATTATCAAGCTAGTAAATAAAATGTCAAATGGCCTAGATCTTACGTTATAAGTTGTGAAGTTATTTAAAATTAAGTGGAGGCATCACAATAATGGCCTAAATTTTGGATAGATCAAATTTTATGCCCCTATGAGAAATAATGAAACCTAATTTTTTTTCTAATTAACTCCAAAAACACATTTTATAGTGTTCAAGTGCACGTTATATTCATGAAGCCTTTCAAATATTATTCTTCATACTTTAGAATGCTCTACACAAGTTCTTGATTTTCCCATAATGTCATCTACATAATCTTCAACAATGTCATGCATAAGATCATGGAAAATAATTTTCATTGCATGTTGATATGTAGCTCTAGTGTTTATCAAGCCAAATGGCATGACTTGGTAATAAAATTTTCCCCATGGAGTTATGAGCATTATTTTGTGTTGATCCTCTAAAGTAATATTGATTTGACTTTAGCCACGTAATCCATCCATAAGAGATGGAATCTTGTAACCTGCTATAGAATCAATAATCATAACTATGTTAGGAAGTGGAAAACCATATTTTAGACAAGATTTGTTAAGGTCTCTAGAACATGTGCATATATGTATAGCCATTAGCTTCTTATTGACTAATACAATATTGTAAAAGTAATTTAAATAAATAATAGGCTTAATAAAACCTTGTGAAAGTAACTTTACTAATTCTATTTTGACCAAGATAGCAATTCATGGATGTACCTTCCATAGTTTTTACTTAACATGTTTAACATTTGAGCACATAACTAGATGATGAACTACCAAATAAGAATCTAAACCTAGCATATCAGATTAAACATAGTAAAATATATAAATTAATTATGTTATAATATAAAAATTTAGTTCATGTTCCTCTAGAGTGAGATACACACTGAGTCTTATCATCTTAGGATCATCATGCATGATAATATTGACTTTTATAGTATCTTCCATAAGAAGAGTGGAACCATATTCTAGTATTGTGTGCAAGGTAACTAATATTCTAGGTTTTAATGTGGGCTATCAAAACCACCCGTGTAAGAAGAATCAAAATCATTCTTAATAGGTAATGGCCAATGAACAACTAGATGTAGATTTTCCAAGCCCATTCTCTCAAATATTTTAGGATCCTTAGGATTGATTTCTGATCCAAATGACAAGCTTAGACTTATGGGACCCTGGGCTTCCTATGAAAGAGAGTGAAATTTTCCATCCAAAGGTGCCCAAAATAGGTTTTCACCAATGGACTTGGCTTTTTCTTTACTATTTTCTTGATCCAAAAGTGCCTCAGATAGGTTTACACTTAAGTATATCAATGTTTTATTTTAATTTTTACTATGACCAAGGAATTTTTTCTACTCCCTAAGGTAGGCATTAGGGTCCAAAGTGTAAACAAATCCTTTTTTGTGGTTACCCACAAATAAATGGTCTCCTAAATACATAAATTATGAAATGGATTCTTCATTTGAAAACCCATTGAGTGTGATATCTTAGTCTTCTTTGTCCCAATCAATGAGGTCAAGATAATGGAGAGTAAGGGGAAGTTTGAAACAATGGAAATAGTAAGGATGAAATGGGAATCAAATAGATTAGTATTGAAAATCTCATTATAAATAATATAAAAGGACTATATGTTGCTATCAAGAATATCATCATTAAACATAGAGGTTGAATCACTTTCAATATCTATGGGGATAACCTAGGTGATTTGTATCAAACACCTTACTTATGTATGTGCTTAGTGTTAATAATATGATCTACTCTACCTTGTTCTTTTGCTCCCAAAACTTTGCCTTTATAAACTTATTTTTTTATAAATTTATTTGGGATGGGATACCTTTTATTTTGAAAATAAGGAGAAAAACCTTCATCGTAAAACCATGATTCATTTTTTTGTTTCATATCTTCTTGATTAATATTTTTACCTGGGATAAATGGTATATACCCTTTGGGGTGATATTCTAACTTCTTCCTACAACATTCCATCTTGGGCCTGCCATGGGATTTAGGTGATCTAGGGAGTTTGTCAATATTAAAATCATTTTTGATACTATGTGTGTCAAGTCCCTTATCATGAATATTGAAAGGAAAGGAATTTAGTGGTAAGTTGGAAGAGGAATCAAGGGTACTAGGATCAAGATAATTGGATTTGGGTGGATCAAACATCACTTTCTTGTATTTTTTGATATAATGCTCAGCACTAGGATAATATGTGTATCAGTGACCCTCTTCTTTGAAATGTTTATAATATTACTAAGGTTGTAGATCCCCAAGAATAGTGAACTCCATTCCCATATGGGTAAATTTTATGCATTGATGTAGCATGGAGGGAACTAGAAATATTTCATGAATTCATGGGTAGCTAAGGAGGAGATTATATGGTAAGTAAAGGTCAATAACATTACATAAGGTACTATGAATGATAACATCAACCTAGATGGGTAAGGAAATTGTACCTATTGACTGCCTTTCAATACTATCATATCCTTGAATGGTGATGGTATCATTATTCAAATCTTATGTAGTGTATCTTAGAATTTGGACTAACTTAAATGGAATAATATTGAGGTCAAAACCATTATCTATAAGTTCTCACTTGATTTTATGGTAGGTAATGGTGACATCAATGTACAATAAATTTTTAAGTGAATAAATAAGGGCTAACATGTCACTATGATAAAATGTAAGCTATGGGCCAAGAGACAAATGTCTTACTAATGCTTGGAAATTATAAAATGGGCTATTATTAAGAACCTTAGGCTAGATCAAAATATCATAAAAAATATAATTGTGGATTTTAGATGTACACAAAATATCCAAGATGGAAATTTGTGCTAGCATCTTATTCAACTGATCCACAAGATCATACTAATTTGTGATGGGAGGTGAATATTTGGGTTTGGATTGACTTTGAATAGGATGGAAGTAGAAGGTAGATTGTTATTAATGGGATGATATTTAGGCCCTTAAAGGATAATTTTAGGGTGTCAAGTTTTAATAGAACAATTTAAAGTAGGAATATGATTATGGGAATTAGAGGAACAATAGACAAGTCCTAGGATGGTATCTCTTAGATGATGATTATATGAAGGAGGAAATCCTAGAATAAATAGGCTTGATCCTTCAATAGATGGAGTTATTTTTTGGGAATCATTAGAATGATAATGGGTATTGATTATGATCATGATCACAGGACGTTCCATGATATGACCCATCATGTTGTAATTATAGGGGTAACATGATAATCAACATTATTATCCTAGGAACCCCAATTTTGATTACAATTATTATCCTATTTATGTTTCCATTACTCATTCTAATTAGCATTATGCTAAGGAAAAAGGTCTCTATAGATCCCCATATTTTGATTAGAATGGGATGATTCATTTATTAATCTGTTTCCCCTCTTTCTAGCATGTATTAGATAATATATCTAAGTTGAACACATCTATGAATACCATTACCTTTTACACAATGATACTCATAATACACATTATCTTGATACCACTCAAGTTTAGGTTGACTTTTGTCAAATGGTTTGGTATTAGACTAAGTAATCATATTTCTAGTGAGTAGTTTTTGAAATTCTACCTCAATATGCTCTCCAAGATTAATAAATTATATTTTATTGAACTAATTCCTTGGAGGAGACAACCTATACAAAGCAAGTAGTTGTGGTAGAGGAGCATTTTGTACTAGTAGTGATTGCATTATGTGCATGTATTACTTATATTAATTTATTACCAACTACATTCTTATTATTATTGAAGGGTTTGGGTTTCTCATATGCACTTTTTAGATTTGGGGTTTACATTTGATTTTGAGTTTAGGTTTGGGTTTGATGTTGAGATTGATTTTTTTAATAATTTTTTATCAATCCTCTATCAATGAGGGCCTTTTATATTTGTACACCTTTATTAATGACTTCATTCAAGTTGTTAGGATAGTGTAGTATGAGGTAAAGAGATAATTATAAATTCAAATTAGTCATGAATATGTTTTTATCCAATTGTAAAGAAGATAATGTGGAAACATTCTATCCAATTATCTCCATATTTGAATATAAGAGGTGAAACTCTCTCCCTCTCATTGTTTCATATTTCACAATTCAGCCATGGTCAGATCATGTTCAATATTATATGAAAAATACCTAATAAAATTCTCTAATAAATCATCAAAATCCTTGATAGATCCCTTTGGGAGATGCATAAATCACTCCAAATATTTCTTGGCCAAGCTTCATGAAAATAGGTGAAGTAATAAATTGGTGTCATAGCCTACTTCTTAGCAGGAAATTAAAAACTCCTTTACATGCTCTCTTGGGCCACCCTTTCCATTATAATTTTAAAATTTATGAATCTTGAAAAGAGATGGAAAATGTGTCTAGAATATGATTGCATAAAATTGATATGATCATATGTGATCTAGCTTGTATTTTTAGCCTTGATTCTCAACTTATAATCCCAAAACTATGTCCTTAACAGCTTGCCATTCTTGGGAAAAATAAGTGTTTTGGGATGTAGGTGGGGGATTGTATATTTGATAATGAAATTTGGAATTAATTGGATTTATGTGAATAATATTTTTTTACACTAAACTATTAGGATTATTAGGTATGTTTTTAGGATTGAATTTATTATGAGGTACTTGTTGTTGATTGGGATATGAATATGGAATGTAGACTCATTACTGCATTGGAGGAATTTATTTTCTTTAAATGTTGGGGGAGATGAGAGTAAGATGGGATAATTTGTGTCTTATTAGGGACTTGTTGGGAATGAGTTGAATTATATATCTATTTAAGGTTAATTTGTTTAGATATAATTTTGAGATTAGGGTTAATAGGAACATGATGGGGATAAGGAAAAGCTTTTTGTGTATTCTCAACAACTTGTTGTGAGGAATTTATGGGTATATTTTTCTTGAGTAAGATGGATATATCCATAGTAGGAATTGATCAGCCAATGAATATTTGACCTAAAACTCAAGAGGTTGATTGAACTCTATAAGAGGAGGATAAAAAATTTCAGCAATAACTAATAAAGCTATAAGATCAATCAACACTTGACCAGCTTATTTGAAAATAGAATACAATAGTAGGCAAAACTTCAGGAGGGGTAATAAGTAGTTCCTTTCCCTTTTTATATGTTATTAGGACTAATGGTGTTTGAATAATTATTATACCATGGCTAGAAAAAGGTAAATCCTCAATCCACTTTGTTATTTCAATGGTATTATGTGGTTGAGATCTCTCAATATTACATAAGTTATCTATAGGATCATCAATAGGAATATTAGCACCCATATCTAATAAGTGAAAGAGAGATCCATATATATTATCAAATAAGTATTGATAAAATTGAGCTCAATATGAATCAAAAATAAGTGGCACATCTTCATACATAGGTTGATTTACTTACATATCATGTTATTTCATATGATTTTGTTGATCATATGGATAATTTGGTTGGTATGTGAATGGATTTATATAGCCTTATTGATTTTAAGTCCAATCATCATCATAATAATAATTTTAATCCATGACTCTTTTCATGTATCGAGGCATGTTAGATACTATTACAAACCAAGTAATTTGACCTAAATTCAAGTTTTTCAAAAGGTTAAAATTGGCTAAGTTATCAAAGATGGTTAAATTATCCCAAGGCTTTGCAAATATAAGACCCCCTTTGAATTAGAGTTGAATTATTTAATTAAATATGAATTCCAAGATAATATCTAAGTGTGTGTACCTAATTCACAAATTTCTTGACAAATTTATAGATAATTCTTGGAATTGGATTAAAAAGAGGTTATACTATTTGACTTGATTTGAAAAATTGGAATGTTTGAGTGTAAGGATAAAAAGTTATGGATTATAAAATTGAACTTGGAATAGACTCAGATGTGAATGATAGTCATTTTATTTTTAATAGAAAATAGAATGCTTTGACTTGGATAGGTTTTACTTGAACTTGAGATTTGGTATTGAGACTAGAATTTAACATTAGTCTTGAAGTGGTTTTGAATTAGAATTTTGGAATTTGATTGGAGTGGGTCCAAATTTAAATGGTCAGCATAATGGTATAATTTCAAACAAAAATCATATGTGTTTAGATAAATTTAGACATGATATGTATAAGGGTTGACTTAAAAATTGGGTAGAGTAGTGCCTCCTTGAGAATGTGTACATAAACTAGGTTTGAATATATGAAAAAAACTTGACACAACAACTAAGCAATCAAACATTCAAGCTCACAACCCTACTTAAGTAACTAACATGGCATTAATCAACATGCATAAATTATTTTGATATACTTGAATTGAGTGAGGATTATAAAAGTTAAGATACTCTAAGTAATTAATGCAGT